>WOXC01004863.1:0-88590 GCA_011680675.1 Gymnobelideus leadbeateri
ATGAACCTATCTAGTCCCACAGAAAAAGTAGAAGGGAATGTTTGGGTGATAGAAGGGAGGACAGATTGAGGGGAAAGGTAATCAGAATGCACACCTTCTTAGGGTGGGGGAGTAGAGACATGGGGAGAGAATTTGAGCTCAAAATCTTGTGGAAGTGAATATTGAAAACTAAAAATAAACTAATAAGAAAACCCCAAATGGGATCACAAAGAGTCAGACATGACTGAACAACATTGTGATAGGTAATGTTTTGATAGTGGGATACTGGAATGAATTGACAGAAAGAGGAAAATTCACAACTTTCCAAATTAGGCAAGAGGTAGCTAGTTATAATTTTAAGTGAAATAATGGCATGATACAGCAAAATAGTTGAGAGAAATTGGTTTGGCAAGAGTATGAAGATCCACAGAGGTTAATTGACTTGTCCATAGCTATACTAGTGTGTTTCAGAGCTGGTATTGAAAGGCAGCTCTTCTGACTCTTCACCTTGTTCATTTCTATTAAACAAGAATGAGAGAGTCAGAGACAGAGATAGACTAAGCCCTGCTAAACCCATTCTTCATCTTCATTGAGACCTCTAATCCTTCCATCACTCAGTACTTTCTCAGGCCATTACCCACACCTTGACTTCACCTTCCTACCTTCCCAATCTCAACCCTATGGTTAACCAGTTAAATTCCACACTATCCTCTATCCTTAAATGCCTATTGCCCTATTACTTCTCATCCCTTGCCAAACCCCCATCCTGGATAACTCTCACCATCCATCTCCTCCTCGGCTCCTACTCTCTTGATGCTGAATGGAGTTTAAGTAATTCATACAACCATGGCGACTGGGTACACTATTAATTTATGTTATTCGACTTCCATTGGGTAGGAACATGGCATAGTGCATTGACTGGCTATCTTACTCCCTACAGAAATCATTCCCTCCCCTTGCTCTCTCAACTGAGAATCTCAACTCATACTTTGCAGAAAAAATTGAAGCCATGCTCCATGATCTGCCCCCCCCCTTTTCTCTCTTTCTCCCCTATTTATCTCAAACCTGACATCATTCTTCACTCTTCCTTCCTTTCCCCTAGTCCCTGATAATTGGGTGGTCCTCTTGCCCAAGGCAAAATGTGCCATTAATATCACCCCTTCCTATCTTCTCCAGCATTTTACACTTCAACTATTCTTTCTGTTTCTCCACTCTCTCTGAAGTTACTAATGATCTCCTAATTGCCAAATTCTATGGTCTTTTTTCAGTCCCCATTCTTTCTTACCTCTCTGTTGCATCTAACCCTGTTGACATCCCTCTCCTCTCTTGGTTTTTATGACACAACATTCTCTCATATCATTCCCTCTAACCTTGGTGATCCCCAAGGCACAGTCCCAGGGATCTTCTCTCTTGTCTTACTCTTTCTTGGCTACTTCATCAGTTCCCATGGGTTTAACTTCCATCTCTATGCAGATGATGAACAGATTGAGATACCCAGCCCCAGGCTCTCCCTTGAGTTTCAGTATTAAATCACCAATTGCTTATAAGAGTTTCAAAATGGATGTCCAGAAGACATCTCAAATTCAACTTGTCCAAATTAAAATCCTGTCTCAAGTTTTTTCCCACTCCAGTGAGTCAGTTAATAAGTATTTATTAAGGCCTTCCATGGGACAGGGATAGTACGAGGTGCTGAAAATACAAAGAAAGGCAAAAGACAGACCCTGCTCTCTTTCAAGAAACTCAAGATCTAATGGGAACGATAACATGCAAACAACTATGAACAAACAAAATGTGTACAGGCTAAATCAGAGATAATCCACAGACGGAAGGCATTAGCATTAAGGGGGTGGTCAGGAAAGACTTCTTGCAGAAGATAGAGTTTTAGCTGGGACTCAGGAAACAGGAAAGCCAGGAGGTAGAGGTGAGGAGGGAGGGAGAGCATTCCAGGCATGAGAAACAGTCACTGAAAATGTCTACCATCAGGAAATGGAGCATCTTTGGCAACAGGAAGGAGATTAGTGTCACTGAGTTGTAGAATATGTGGGGGTGAACAAGGTGTAAGAAGACTGAAAATGCAGGCAGGGGGTGGGGCTGACAGGCTCCTTCACTTTAAGAATGCCACTTTGACCGACAAACTGCCAAAGTGATTTTTCTTAAGGGTTGCTCACATCATGTCCTTCCCCTTCTTGATAATCTCCAGTGATAATAGTCCTAAGAATAAAACATAAATTCCTTTGTTTAACTTTTAATGCCCTCATTAAATTCTAATAGAATCTAGCTTTTCAACTTCATTGAACATCACTCCCCCTTCTACACTCTGTGATCCAACAAAAAGGCCTTCTCTCTGTTTCTCTCAGTGCCTTGGTGTTGGCTGTCCCCATACTTGGAATGTACTTTTTCCTTATCTTGTACTCAAAATGCCTCTGATCAGGGATAAAACTCAAAAACCACCTTCTATATAAAGCTATTTCTTATACCTGCAACTGCTAGGACCTACCCTTCCTAAGTACCTCATATTTATTTGTATTTGCTTTCCTTATATTTATTCTGTAAATACTTACATGTGTATTTGCTGACTCCCCCATTAAAATGCAAGGTACTTGAGAGTAGGGATCCTTTGCTTCTTTCTTAGTAAACCCAGTACCTTGCTTAGTGTCTAGAATGTAGCAGGCACTTAATAAATGTTTGTTGATTGATTGGTCTTACTCACTAGGAAATTAATACTCAAAGAGGTGAAATTATTTGCCCATGGTCCCACAACTAGTAAATGGCATAGCTGGGATTGGAACCTAAGTCTTCAGACTTCTGTTGCACTTTCCACAACTATCTGAAACAATGATATTTTCTGAAGTTGGAGGGGAGTACTTTGCTATATTGAAAGTATTTCTCTCCTAAATGTAACTCTATGCTACTAGTCAATTCAGCATAAGAAATGTTCACTGTACGAGTTCTAAGTGCAAGTCAATGATCTTTTGGTTCTCTTCCCTGGTAAACATTCTGGCTGGTAGCAATCCTTAAGAGAAGGAGGAAAGTTGTGGCACATTCTGGGAGGTATATGAGTAAAGCAGTAGCCAGTTCCCTTTCGGACCCAAGAACTTATGATCTCTGGGCCAAAAGCAGGTGGGGGTTTAAAGCAGTCATTTATTTAAGCTAAATACTACTGGAATTCTAATTTAAAAAAATCAATACATCAAGGAGTGGTTGATTTAACTGGCTGGGAACTCTCTCGACAGACAGAGCACGAGGAAGCCCTTCAAGACCTATTTTAAGAGAGTTGGTTGATGCTCAGAGAGTTTAAGTGAATTATTTGGTAAGAAAGATATTAGGCAGTAGAATTTGAACAGGGATCTTCCTGACTCCATGTTCATTACATCATCAAGTTATATCAAGCCATATTCCCTTTAGCCAAACAGCTACTGTGGTCCTTCTCAGGGTGTACTCGTGGGTCCTCTCCCATCCCCCTCCCCAATTCAAAGATCCAACAGGGATAAGTATGGTTTTGCCTCAGGTTTATGTTGCCTAGGTTCGACTAGTTTGTTAGCCTTCATTTCTCAAAGCACCTGGTTTGAAACTTAGAGGGGATCTTCCTTGACTGACAGGAATACTGTAAGGGAAGTAATTTTCTAGAGACGAGCACTGGTTGCCATGGTTTCCAACAGGCAGAAACTCCAAGGTCAATTCCCTGAAAATCTTTCATTGCTGATATCAGCGGGGTGATGCTACATTTCTAATCACTTTTCTCCCTAACCAGGAAAGGAGATTGCTCTAACAGTGCCTGATGTTTTCGGAAGGTGGGGGGGGGAAGGGAGAAAGGACAGTGTGTAGTGATAGGGGCGAATAATAATAACCCCTAAGCAGGAAAATCTGAAAAGGCAGAAAGCAGAAAACCCAGCAGGCTGGCTGACCACTGTGACAAAGCCTGGCATCGCTGATCCCCGGGGAGTGGAGGAGGAAGGAGCACTTGGAGAAATGAAGTTTTAATAAACTGAAAAACAGCCTTTCATCTTCAGACTCGGGTCCGCAATGAACCTAAGCCCTGCAAAGCTCACTCGGGAGAGCCTGCTCCAAGAAGGATTTCAGTCCTTGCCGTGTGAATGATGCATTTACTTTCCTGAGCACGGCAGTCTCAAGGTAGGGGTGAAAACAGCTCCAGCCCCACCATGCATCAGACTGAACCAGCGGCACAGGACACCATCTACACTTCCCTTGGTGGGACCCTCCGCGCCTACACACCGCTCCCATCTCCAAGGGCTTTCCCTTCACAGATCAGTGCACCAGCCTTCTGAATTAAACCACTGTGCTAGCACAGCTGCCTTATCGATTAAACCTTTTCTTGTCTAGAGGAGCTCAAGATGTTTCCAGGAAACCTTCCCCCCTCCTCCCCTCTAGGGAAAGGTATTTCGTTTAGAAGCCAGATCTCCCCTGGGAGCTCCACATAATCACAGGTGTTCAGCATTCTCGCCCAATCGCTGCATAATCAGCCATTAGCAAATGGCTGTGTTAACCTTAGGCAGACTAAATAGTCATCCGTATAAAAGCATCTAATGGGCTCCAGCATGCTTTTCTCTCCTGCATAATGGGGTCTGTGCTTCACAGAGTAAAGAAGGAAATCCTGATAACCAATCTGAACTGTCTCAAAACTAACCTCCCCAAATCTTTCAATCTTTTAAATAGTTCTGGAAAGTACTTCTACATCCCTGGAGAAAGACAAGCCAGAGGAGAAATGAAAGCAGTATTGTTTGTTACTTCCTTGCCTTAGATTTCTCCTCTCTAGAGCAGTAGAAAAAGGGCAGTTTGCAAACCGGAATTAGAGTTTGTATTTTAAATGTAGTGTTTACATGTTTCTGGTTAAGTGCTTGAATGCTAATCTTCTTGGCATATATATGTGTATGTGAAGTGTATCCCATATATGCATATATAGAGCACATCTCTATATATTTATATACATACACATATATGTATATATACATATATATAATACATGTGTTTGTATATATACATATGCATGTATGTACATAACACAAAACTCAGGTCTGGTCATGGAAAACTTCCAAATTCACCGGAGGACAGAGACAGAGTGATTACAGTCAAAATCACATGTTTTCATTGTTTCATCTCTGTCTGACTGACACATTTCCTTATACCTGGGATGCTATGCCTGACCCTCAGCCTTTGCATCTCTAAGGTTAGAATTCTATTTGTTCCTCCGTCTGGAACTGGAACTGGTATGAGATCAGAGTTTTGGCCCCGGAGTGCCCCTCCAGAATTATGGGCCACAAACAACTCTGCAATACTCTTCAGGTAAATGGTTGTCCTCTCCCAACACAATTCTACATCCTTTGAGATGCCATACCTCTTTCTTCCTGATATGCTCTCTTCTTGTGGTCCAGGCCCCTGCAAGTGCACACCCACAGCAAAACTATCTTCAGGCACTTTTGTAGCCTTGCCTTCCTCCCAAGACAGCATGGGGACTAGGAGAGTTATTTCACTAGTATAGGAAACTCCTTCTTACCAGTACAGAGCAGCACGTTCTGTGCAATTTATAGTCTTAAAAGAGTTGCCCAGAACACTTTAGAAGTAAAATGACTTGCCCAGGGTTTCACAACCAGTAGGTATCAGAGGAGAAAGTTAAACTCAGGTTTTCCTGGTTTCCAGGTTAACTTCCTATCCATCATACTCCACTATGTTTCATAGCTATATACTAGGGACTGGGGGGAGGGTTGAATCATAGAGGAATCAGAGTATCTGGTTTTGAATCTTTGCACTGCTTTTTACTGTTGTGACTTTGGGAAATTCATTTACCTTTTTGCTCAGTTAAATGAGGGGTTTGGACTAGAAAACAATAATATCTATTCCCTTCAGGTTCTAATTACTTTAAGTCTTCCTTGGAGCCAGAAGTAATGGTTCAGACTTAGCACATTCTCTTCTAGAATTCTTGTTACAAGCAAAAATTATACTCGTTGAGAGGCATGGTGTAATAGAGGATATGTTGAATGTAGAGCCAAGAGACCTGGGTCCATGTTCTGGCTTTGATCCTTATTGGCTATATGACCTTGGGTAACTCATGTCACCCCTCTGGGCCTCAGTTTTCTCATCTGTATAATGAAGGTGGTTGGACTACTTCACCTCTAAGATTCCTTTCAGCTCTAAATCCTATGCTCTCTGAGCTTGTGCTTCATCAATTAATCAATTAACATATTAATTAACAATCTAACAAATTAATTAACAACCATTATATTAAGTACCTATTATGTTTTAAGTACTGTACTAGGTATTGGGGATACAAGTACAAAGAATAAACCAAACCCTACCAACAATGAACTTATATTGCAATAGAGGTACATATAAGAATATATGCAGCATACATGTAAAGTTAGCAAATAGAAACATATACAAAGTAGTTAAATATGATGTAATTTGGGAGGGAGAGTGGAAGATCAGGTAAGGCTTCATACAAAAGTAGGTTCCTAAACTGTATCTTAAAGGAATATAGGGATTATATGCGGCAAAGGTATAACAGGAATTTTTTTATTTTTTATTTCCTTTCGTTAATTGTTATTATTTGGGGATCAAGGCTATTCCTTCCTTTTGGTTAACTGAAAACCTGTCTTCTATTAATGTTAACATGATCTAACCAAAACCTATCTTATAGGATATGAAATTTTATTTAAGGCCTAAAACATTCCTTAGATAAGAAGGCAGAGGAAGAATCTCAACTGACTTCTTGGTGATATGTAACTATGTCCCCTCAGTCTATTTGTGAGCCTTCTGAAAGTAGTTCATTCTGTCACCTGACTTAATTTACCTATAAAGTCAAATAGACTAGGTTGTTAGTTATAATTCTGTTTAACTAAGTTTATTCAACTTTTGTAACATTAATGGGAGCATGGTATTATAAATCTCTTTTTTTCCTTTAACTTTTATGGCTTAAGAGGGATGTACAAGACTGTATTATGTAAAAGAATTATTTCTCAGTCATTCTAATGTAATTTGGCCCATAAGAGGCCCTGTTAGGATCCTAATGGTTGTTCAGATTTATTTTTTTGTCTGAGATTTAAATCTATGCTTATGATGAAACCTAAGTTTTTCTAAATTCAATAATTTCTATGTTGTGTTAGATTAATATAGACAGCCATTATTTACTATGTGAACAGAGAAAGGAAATATTTCTCCATAACAGAGGGAAGGAAGGAATATATTCCAGGCATATGGGACAGCCATAGCAAAGGCACAGAAATGGGAAATTAAGTAACCCGAGGAAAAGAGAGAAGGTCACTTTGGTTGACTAGCAATGCTGGAGGAAGAGTAATTTGCAATGAGGTTGGATAGATGGTATGGAGCCAGGTTATAAAAGCTAAACAAAGGAATTTATATTTTATCCTAGAAGCAATAGGAAGCCACTGGAAGTTGCTTGAATATGAGAGAAGAGTCACATAGATTTTGAGGAAGTTGATTCATTGAAGACCCCCTGCTCTATTTCAATCAGTATCAATCAATTTGATATGAATATAAATTCTGTATATTTGTCCCCAAAGCTGTGTAATCATGGGAAGCTGGCTGGAGGCCCTTCACCCTTGTTTTTTCTTGTTGTGGTGACCAAGCTCAGTGTGGTGGAGGTGACTCAACTCCATGGAAAGACCCCAAATTGTTTCTGTACCTCTGAACCATTCTCTTATCCAATGTGAACAGGTGCCCCTCTTATGACGATCATATGACCACCTAGTCAGTGAAGATACCCTCTGCTTCACCTATCTTATGACCACCTTGTCAGTGGAAATATTTCTTGCTTTGCCAAACTTGTGACTCTGTTGATATAATGTTTTGTTTATTTTAATCTATGTGTCATATGTCAACCAATGAAATTATTCTGTATCTGGTATAGCTGTTCTTGAATGTTTACACATCCAACCCTATAAAAATTGGGCCCTGGGAAGGAGGGGGCATCTCAGATAGTGAGGAAGATCTGAGGTCCACTTCATTAGAGGGGACTATGGACCCTACAATGAAGTGCCATTGATGCAGAGCCCTGCCTCAGTTTCCCTTATTGTAGGTTAGAGAATTTTTATCCCCACAATTTGCTCTTAGGGATTTCACTGTAGAAGTAGTGTGTCCAATGGCCAGAAGTGGTAAGAGACTTCAGGCAGGGAGATCAATTCAGAGGCTAATCTTGTTGGGATGTGAGAAAGACCTTAACTAAATTGGGAAATGTATGAGTGAAGGAAAGGGGTTGATTGCAAGAGATGTAGAAATAGCAAAACTAAGCAAATAATTGGCTATGTGGAGTGGAGGAGAGCAGGGAGTAGATAGTTATGTTGAGAATGCAAACCTGAGGTGCAGGAAGGATGGTGGTGCCTTCAACAGAAATATGGAAGCCTGGGTGAGAAGAGAATTTGAAGAGGGGGAGGAAGGGAGAGGAGATAATTGAGATAATCAGTTTTAGATCTGTTGAGTTTAAGCTGGCTCTGGAACATCCGGCTTGAAAAGTCTAATAGGCAATCTTCGACCCTGGACTGAAGCTTGGGGGGGTGAGATAGATAGATAAAGGAGTCACCTGTGTAGTTGGATAGTTAAACTCATGAAAGCTGATGAACTTCGAGAAAGAAGAGAAGCCGGTCCAGGCCAGAATCTTAGGGAACAGCCACAAGTGGGGGCATGATTAGCCAGCAAAAAAGACTGAGGAAGAGCAGTCAGACAAGTAGGAGGTAATCCAGGAGAGAGTAGTGTCAAGAAAATCCATCTGGAAAATGGTGATAATAATTTCCATAGTACCGACTTCATAGGGTGGTTATGAATTTCAATTTAAATATAGCACATAAAAGTGGTATGCAAACTGTAAATGTATGTGTGTATAATATATATTTATGTAATATATGAAATACATGTGCGTATTTTGTTTTCTATTTTTACTGTCATTTCTGAAGGACAAAAACACGTAGGGGCAATTTTTTCAAATTATGCTTGGAGAGGGAAAATTCCTTGTTCTTTCAGCTCATCGAGAACTAGAGAATCAACAGCTGAAGGAAGAAATGAATTTCTCAGCTGGGGGAAGGCAAACCTCACCCTTCTAATAGTATTTAGTGTTCCAGGTTCCTTTGTGGAATACCTGGGGGGTGAGGCCTGTCTGTATAATCATCCCAATAGGAAAAACTTTTTAAACAGGTCTCTTCTGATAACAGCCTTTTGTGAACAGACTAGTACAGTACCCTTGGAGCTTACAGACAAGACTGTATCTTGCAAAGTGATACCCGTAAAGAAATTTCCTGGGTAACTGGAATGGAAGGATATGAGTAAATATGAATGAGATGTCAAAATTGAGGGTCAGCCTCTATAATGGAGAATCCTAAATTCAAGAGAAAATTTGTTTTCATGTGTGTTTATATATATGATGAAACAGATTTTTTTTTTCAACGAAGAAGAATGAATCTCATTACCAGTAGAACTTGGTGATATCAGAGGAAATAAGGTTTTTTTTTTTCCATTATGGGAATTTATATTTTTATATTCTTAGTCATTTTACTGACCATGATTTATTGCAACTCTGAGGTTCTTTGATTCTAATCTTTCATTTATTTGATCATAGTATTATAGATTTGGAGCTTAAAGGGACCTCAGAGATAATTTAATCTAATTGACCATTGTACAAGTAAGAAAACTGAGGTACAGAGAAATTAAGTGAACTACCCAAGGTCATACAAATAGATGTCAGAGTTAGTACCTCAACCTATTTATCCTTTTCCTCTCTTCTGCTTCAGTTTTCCTAAAGGATAAGTAAATGAGACTTTTTTGCCTTTTTGGAGGGGAGAAAAGCAGGGCAATTGGAGTTAAGTGACTTCCCCAAAGTCACACAGCTATTATATATTAAGTGTCTGAAGTTGAATTTGAACTCAGGTCTTCCTGACTCCAGGGCTGGTGCTCTATTCGATGTACCACCTAGCTGCCCCTAAATGAGATATTTTTAAAAGAGTCCAAAGAAAACAAAAATATATCCCCAAAGTGACACAAATAGGGCATTTTTAAAAAATGGTACAAAATAAAAGTTCATGGTTTCATATGTAACAGAAGGTATTTAATACCTCCTATCTCAATCAATCAGCTAATGGGCATGATTTGGTTTTAAATATGTAAACAAAGTTGTCTATACTCTGTGATATCTTTATGAGGTACAATCCAAACAAGTTAATTACTCTTCTGCGAGACTTTAAAAAACTGGAGGAAAAAAAAAACTGGAGGAATTTCAATAGTCAGTCCAAGAGCTAAGCACTTGAGTTATGTAGGAATCTTACCTTGGCATCTTGGAATCTTACCTGCCTCTTGAAGAGGCAGACCAGAGGACAATGGAGGAAGGGAGAAGAAGAGCCCAGAAAAATAAAGAGTAATCCTACTTTCCACTGTTGACCATATCATTGGGCCAAAGGGAGCAATAGAAGACCAAGGCATCTAGCCAAGTACAGGAAAATATACCAAAAGGGAACAGAAAAGAAAGGCTATAACCAGGAACAAAGATATATGAAGAATAAAAAGGAATATATATAGAAATAGAAAGCTCAAGGGAGGAATCTTTGAATATGACCCCTTGAATCTGAGAAAAATGCCAGTTTTGGACTCAAGAAAGAACTTCCAGAAGCCGGAGTTGTGAATATGCCCTTTGGCCACAGGTTTACCTCACTCTACCCAGTGAACTTTGTGTATGGGGGTAGGAGGAGTATACCCCTACTGGGGAAAGAGATATTTTGTATAAATTCTTATCACTATTCCTTATCAATAAATGCTTTCTCCTAAAAGGTAATCACAATCTGGTTATCTGGTCATCATTGGCAAGAAGCACACTAGTGGGGGCTCATGAGAAACAGCACTAGAAAACCTGGCCAGGGTGGGGAACCTGCAGCCTTGAGGGCAAGTGTGCCCCTCTAGGTCCTCAAGGGCAGCCCTTTGTCTGAAACCCAACTTCACCGAACAAAATTTGTTCAGTCAAAGGGCCTCACTTGAGGACCTAGAGGGCCACATGTGGCCTCAAGGCCACAGGTTCCCCACCCTTGAACCATCAGGTTACACCTGGAACCCAGAGTAGCCACTCTCTAAAAATCTCAAACCATGAGTGCAAATGAAAATCAGAGAAGCAGCCCTAGAGGCAGTGCTATGTAATACAGTACGTTCTTGTGTATGTTTTTCTTTTGCATTGAAATGTTTAAGTTTGTTGATGCTTATTAAGTTTATAATTTTTAAAAATGCAGTTTTTAAAATCAGGGGATGATGAGCTAGATATCCTCTGGAATAGCAGCTAGTTCTTAATATATGATCTTACATTCTCAGTTTAGTTGGGAAACTATTAGTCCAGTTAGAGAGCCATTAGCCTGGGTAAGAGATGATGGGGATCTGAACAAGAGCTGGTGAGACTAGAGTTCAGCCCATGAGTTGTAGACCTTGCATCAAAATAATTTCTGTGTGCTCTTCAAGGGTTCTAGATAATATTACTGTAGCTTTGTGATCTACGGTGAGTTATTTAACCTTTCTGGGCCTCAGGATATAATAACATCCAATCCCTCAATCCCTTCTGTGATTCTAATAACTAGATTTTAAATACAGTTAGATCAACTAATGCTTTGCATGGTCTTGTCTTGGCTCCACATAGACAATATTTCACTTTTCCCTTTGCATTTTGCTCCACCAGCCAGGTCTGCTCTTGTCTCTGAAATTAATACTCCAGGGACAAAGACTTCTCCTCTCCATTGTGAATGTCCTAATCTTTAACTCGCTCATTTTTCATTCCTGCTTCTCATCTGACATCCTCACATCTGACACACAAACACTCTGTGGGAGAGGTACAGGCTATGGAAACATTCCCTAACAATGGGCTTTCCCAAGCAAAACAGAGAAGCCCCAACAATTGAGTCAGACTAGCTTGGGCTCCAGTATTTAGGGTGATGTGTTAACATTAAACTGTTCTGTCAAAAAGGTGGCTTTTAATCCAATAATTTCTGTAATCCAATGAGCTACCACAAGTACTTGCTGAAGCCAGGAAGGCCTTAGAGGCCTGTCTTTGACATATATTGGCCATGTCATGGGAGAAATATCACCTCTCTGAGTTTGTGTGGTAGGTTAACTACTGTTGCTGAAATAAATGTATCAGAAGGCAGAAATTATACAAGTAAAATGCTAGATTTTATTATGCTTAAACATAGTTTAGAGATCCAAAAAATAACCTTGAAAAAAGATTGGAATTTTTGACAAGGTTTTATACAAAAAATTATGTCAGAGAGACAGAGAAATAATTTTTAATATATAACAACTTTGTGGCCTTTGAGGTCATAAAGGTCACCCAGGTCTAGTCAAACAGATTCATTATCTCATGCTTCCTTCAATGAAATAAAAATTGAACAAACAAACAGAATCATAATCTCACAAGTCTCCTAAGGAAACAAACCTAGTAAAACAGACTCTTTAGGTAAACTAAGTCAGGTTACATTAAATACTGAGTTTGCAAAATCCTAAACATACAAAGCTACAAGATTACATTTTAAAGAAGTCAAAAAGGGTCAATTCATGTCACAAAGATAACCAAAAGCTGAATAGTGAAATGTTTTCAAATGAAATCTTTTTGGAAGATTTTAAAGATGCTGTATTCCCTTCTTTCTCTCAATTTGGTTTCTTATCTCACACATGTCAAAAGTCTTCCCTTAAAACAATCCTTCCACGATTCAGGATTGTTCTTTTTTGTTTGTTTGTTTTGTCTTTTTTTGCCAGGTGAGGTTAATATTAACAGGAAACAGCTCTGTCAAAAACCCATGAGAAACTGCATAATAAAATGTAATAAAAGGAAAAATGAAAGATGCCCATCACAGCTATGTGACCCTGGATAAGTAATTTAAACTGCAATTATTATAGGTTACTCTTTAAGATTGTAAATTGCAGAGAAAGTGCTGACCTGTGTTGGTTCAGGGAGTTTTCTCCCCTGGGATTTTTTTTTCCCTATATCAGTGAAATCACAAATTCAGTCCTTATCCTTATCAATTTACCTGTAAGTTTCCTTCCAACTCTAAATCAATGAATTTATGAGCCTTGCATTCTTAATCATTCTTAGTCAAAGTGGACCTGTGTGTTAATCAGCCAGGGCTAGCCTTGCCTCAGTTTCCCCCTCTATAAGATGAAGAGATTGAACTCAGTAGACTCTAAGGTCTCTTGCAACTCTAAATTTATGATCCTATGATCCCATCATCCTCTGACTGAACCAGGACTGGGAACTTAGCCAGCTTGCACACTTGTCACCCTCTCCGATGCCCTAGAGTCCCCTTTAGCATCGAGGACTTCATCCGACTGCCCTCTCAGAAGAGAGCTGATGCCATTGGGAGAGAGTGGCCCTTCACTGCTCCCGAGGCTCTAAGACGCAAGATAAATCCGTCTGGGCTGGAGAGGAGACTGCAAGCTGAGGTTTCTTTCAGGGTGTGTATGTACAAGATGGATGGGGATAATGCAAAATGAGACAATCTCCTGTGCTCAGCATGAACCCACTTCCTCTTTGCATTAGGTAAAACTGTCACTTTAGAGCAGAGCCAATTCCTCCTGCTGGAACGAAGGCAGCCTGGAGCATATCAGCAGCTTGGGCAGCTGATGAAAGACATCGCTAGAGCCTTGGATACGAGATGGGAAACTTGCATCTGTTCCAGTTCCTCCCACCCTCCACCCCTCCCAGCGCAGCATAGGATGGCTGGGTGGTGAAAAGGAAAACCTGGAAGGAATCCACCCAACCCTTCAAGGAATCCGCTTCCTAGGCTCTGGGCAAAACCCGAAGTGGAGTTTCAGTTCGGAAACGGAGGGGAACTCCGGCATCTCCGATGTGTGTGTGTCCACTATTTAGCCTATTAAGCATGCCCGTCACTGGTTTTGGTTGAAAGATGTCCCCCATTTTGTGCATACAATGATCAAGTGCTCTCAAGCATGGGAACCTGGGAGGGGTACAACATGCTCATTCAGAATAATGTCAGAAGCCCCGGATTCTTCTTGCTTTGGTAGTGTGAAATCGCTTATTTATGGCTTGCATTCAGAGCCCCGTTTCCAGATAATCCCACTCTCTAAGAGGTCCGACTCATGAATGTTTATCTTTCAAATCAAGCTGAAACTTGCAGCTTTTGTTCTCCGGGGGCATACATCAAGGTCTGCGTTCTTCCCCGCACGTTTCCCTACCCGTCCCCCCCACCCCCCCCAATAGAAATGCACGCTCAAGCCTCGCCTATTAATTAATCGAACGCTCCAGCCTGAAAGGCGGACCTTAGGGGTCTCCCACCACAAAGGGCTAGCTTGTTTGCCAAGGGGGCTTGGGCTGAAGTCGGAGCCTTCTATTTGCCAATCCCAGGCGAAGCACCCTAGGCTAATGGGACGGACGGGGAGGAGGGAACCTAATAAAGAACTCCCACCAATCGCACACCCGTCAAATGTGGGGCCAAGGTAGTTGGATTCTTAAACACTCAGGAAAAACCAAACTAGGACAAAGCAGGGAGCCACCTAAAAGGGAGAAGAAAAAACATTTCTTTGCAAGGAGGACCGAGGAAGGGGGTGGGCAGGGTGGCATTTCTGAAGAAATAAGTTCACTCATGTACAAGCCACCCCGCCAGATGCAGAAGATAATTTTTTTAACGTATAATTGGCATTTTTTAAAATGAAGGTGAATTTCCGGATATATCCCACCCTCCTTCCGCTACCTGACAAGACTTCACTTATAACAAAGAAAAACGAAGGGGAAAAAGCAGTTTTAACCAAATTTATAAGCACATCAAGGGAGAGTGGCATTCTAGGCAATATTCAGCACAAATAGTTCCCCTTTCCCCCCCAACTCCTTCCTACTGAGAAATCAGTTTCAGAGTTGGGGGGAAAACAAATTAATTTTGTGTACTGGTTAGATTAGATACCTGTGTGTTCACTTAATTCCTCATTTATAAGATGGGGATATAACACCTATAGTACCTACTTCACCTTGCTGTTGAGTGTCAAATGAGATCACACATATAAAAAAGCACTCTGCAAATCTTCAAGCACTAGCTAAATGTAGGTTGTTATTAATACTGTTTGCTGAATTTATCACCGGGAGAAGATGTCCTTAATAAGGAAGCACGTCTTTGTTTTTCATCATGGACTCCACACGAATTTTGGATCACTGTGTAATAATAATGTGCTTTCAACTAAAGAAGATGAGATAATGTTGATAAAATTCCTGACGCACCAAAAAGGGAGGTTTTAACTCCAGAGGAAATAATATATTTCAGTGTCTTCTTGATTAAGAATGACTGGTGGTTGAAAACAGAACACACATAAATTTAACCTCACTTAGGACCAGACTCATGAATAGGAATAATCAGATTTGCCACAGGATCATTTAAATGTTTAATATACAAAGGCAGCTTAATGTAGAGGAAAGAAGGTTAGATTTGGAGTCAAAGAGTCCTGGGTGTTTATCCAGACTGAAGCTTACTTGTCTGTGCAAACAAAAGTAATTCATTATATCTTCCTGAGTTTGACTTTCCTCATCCGTGAAATGGGGATGATGCCAACCTTACCAGGTTATCGTGAAACTGATGGAAATTGGAGTCTGCAAAATGCTGTGCAAATACTTTAATGTGCTGTATAAATGTTGAGGTGTTTTTTTTTTTTTAATCATTATTATACAATGCTCCTCTGTCAAATCTGTACCTACAGCAGAGGACAGGATGAAAGCAGTCTAGCCTTGTTTCCAGTAATTCTGGCAAGCCCCCCGGCTTTTTTTTCCCCCCAGCTGTATTCTGATTGCAGAGACCTTTCCATCATGTATTAATGACAGGGCAAAGTATGGCATAAATGCTCTCTTGCTGGTCTGCTCTCCCATACCATGAATACTTTAGATTGTGTATAATTCCCAGTATGGTGGCCATACACATAGGTGCTTCATAAAAGCCATATGCTTTTGTGCAATTTCCCCTTCTTTATTAGGAGTAATGCCACTACCCGAAGTGTAAGGGGTTTGGAAGGGCATATTTATTGTAGATAAATTGCTCCTAGATGCCCAATACTGGTAGAAGAACCTCGAGCTTGTGTCATAACTCTCTTGTCTCTGAGTCTCTGAAGGTTTGTTAAGAGCAATGGAGAAAGTGTGAATAATTGTTAAGCCTTTTTTCTTTGACTTTGAAAAAGTAGAACTGTGGAAGATTCTTGAGCTACTCTGTTTAAGGTTTTAGAGTTTGTTGTTAACCATAGCAGTTCACCAAAAGGAAATGGGGTGGGGGGGAAGGGGGGCATCTTACATCTGGGCAAGTCCTAGTATTTCTAGGACTTGTTTCCTCATCTGTGAAATGGGAACATTTAATATCACCTACTCTTTGTGACACTGTAGACCATTGCACACCAATACTATTGATGGGATTTTCTTGGCAAAGATACCGGCCATTATCTTCTCCAGCTGATTAAGGCAAACATGGGTTGTGACTTGCCAAGGTCACACAAACAGAAAATGTCTATATCAGGATTTGAACTCAGGTCTTCCTCACTCCAGGCCCAGGGCTGCATCCACAGAACCACCTACCAGTCTCCTGTAATGAGCTAAAGTGCTATATAAATATCAGCTATTATTATTATTATTCTGTTCTCTTTTACAGTAAAGACAGGTAGAATGTTAAGGAGACAAAAATCTCCTTCAGGTCTACACAAGTTTCCCAGTACAATTGAGATTATAGTTACTCCTTTAACCCTTACTTTGCATTCTTGCCTCCAGGGTAAGCATGTCCTGCTGAGACTGTCACAGAAGAGGTGGAGCCTTTGAAATGAAAGGTACCCTAAAGGTTATATGATCCAGCCTATACCTAAAGTGGATTCTCCTCAGTATCCCATTTCTTCTAAGCAGCCCAGTCTACAGATTAATAGTCTCTCTCTCCAAAAATCTGTTATATAAAACCACTTGTTTTATGTAAGAATCATAGGTTTTCAGAACATGAAATAGTGTTAGAATTCTTTTTTTTTCCTTCTGCAGGCTTTGGGACCATTTTTTTTTTTACTGAATTTAAATAGTATTCAGCATTTCAGAAATGCCCTCCTTTCTGAGCTCTATTTAATAATAATAAAAATAATAACTCAAATTTATAAAGTACTTCAAGGTTTTCAAAGTACTTTACATGGATTTTTTTCATTTGCAGCCAGAAACCAGTAATAAATCTGTCCATGATAAAGCAGTTTTTTCCTTTATGATAGTCCAGTGAATTTGTGATTCCAACACTGGTCACTCCCTCTAATGGTATACAGATCAGAAGCCACCTATATCTCTATCTATATCTATATAGATTCCAGTCTATATAATCTATATAGATATAGAATATATCTATTTATATCTATCTATTTATCCCTTCCACATTGTAGGGGTTAGGGGCATAGCACCCCAGTGATCGGGAAAATCTGCATAAAATTTTTTGGCCCTCCTTTCATATCAGAGAAGTCAATTATTATGGTATTAAAAGATAAAATATG
This sequence comes from Gymnobelideus leadbeateri, assembly GCA_011680675.1. Taxonomy (NCBI): domain Eukaryota; kingdom Metazoa; phylum Chordata; class Mammalia; order Diprotodontia; family Petauridae; genus Gymnobelideus; species Gymnobelideus leadbeateri. Next base: position 17,458 of record WOXC01004863.1, read on the forward strand.
TAGATATTATACAATACTATACATATATTTTATGCATTTCTGACTTTCTAAACTTTTTCTGTATTGTTTGTTGACCTTCATGTGTCATCTTAAGCTTCCACAAAACTCCCTCAAAATTCCTGTTTAATTTCTTATGCCAACCCATGATATATGGAAACTGTGATGGGGAAGGTTATGGAAGGGATGACTGTACTTGAGTTATCCTCCATTTCATCTCACAAAGCCATCATAGAGATTCTCTGCTTCTCCCCACCCCCCACATAAGTTCAGGGGTCCTTCCTGGCATTTTCAGCACTCTTTGAATGCCAGTGGAAGTAGGTACTACATGTATCATTAGCTCCATTTTTACAGATGAAGAAAATGTAGAGCAGAGAGGCTAAGTGGTTTGTCCTTGGTCACACAGTTAGTAAGCATCAGGAGAAGCATTAAAACCTAGTCTGCTTCTGACTCCAAATTCAGTCTTCATTCCTGCTATACCATGATGCCTCTATGTAAAAGAAGGTGCTGTGTTTTCACTCCTAAAGAATTGAAGGCCTAAGACTAGAGGGATGTGAATACTGAGAGCCTGTTTAGAAAAAGGAATAATTCATGTCTTGGAGATTATTGTTCCCAAGAAAAGAAGATCCCCAATGGGGGAAGGAAGAAAAGAAAAAGAAAAAAAAAAGAATTTTACATGATAACTTTATTATATATTTAAAAGGAATAGCAAGTTGTACATAATAGATTTGCAGTTTCATGTGGAATCATCTTTTTTATTCTGCTATGTTACAGAAATACTTGTTTTATTCCATAAATTAAAAATAAAATAAAAATGTAAAAAGAAACAAATTAGTATCTCAGAGCCTTCTGAAGACAAATTATTTTATGTTCATTAAGCAGATATAAGGGAAGGGAGAGTAGATGCTAACTGGACTAACCAATGATATATAATAATTCTAGAATTAACATTTTGGGCTGAGCCTGAGAGAGGTCAGGCTCTTGGTAGCTTATGCTGGAATGAAATGAGACACTAGTAGATCATTCAACAATTAACAAAAGGACATTTTCTTAACTGTATCAGAAGAATAATATTCAGCAAATCTATGCCCTGAGGACACCCCCAAATTGATTCAGCTGAATGGAGATCTCTTGCCTGCATTGCCCATCATGGTCCACCAGACAAACATCACAGAACATACCTAGAGATCCTCCTGGCTGTTTTGCTCTTAGGCACCCAGAAAGTGATAGAAAATCTGAACCTTTGGTCCCCTGAACCAATCAAGTCTCAAAGATTGTTTCAATTAAAAACTAGCCTAAATTGCATGGGAGCAAAAGTTAAGATAGTAGCATACTCACCATAAAAACACCTCTTTTGCCATCTTCTGCCTCAAGACAGACTAAGGAAATGTGTGCATGCGAAGAAAAGAAGCAGGGTGACCATGAACTATTTTAGCACCATAATAATAATAACACGGACACCTATAGTATGCTTTGAGGTTTACAAATCATTTTACATTTATCTTGTCAATCAATCACCAAATATTTATTAAGTATCTACTATGGGCCAGGAACTGTATTTGCTGCTAGGGTTGGACTTGTTGTTCAGTCATTTTCAGTCATATCCAACTCTGTTATGCCATTTGGGCTGTTCTTGGCAAAGATACTGGAGTGGTTTCCCATTTTCTTTTCCATCTCATCTTTTCAGATGAGGAAACTGAGGCAAACAATTTGACCAGGGTCACACAATTAGTAAATGTCTGAGGCCAGATTTGAACTTATAAAGATAACTCTTCCTGACTTCAGACCCAGCACCGCTATCCATTATGCCACCTAGCTGCCCCTGGTGGTAGGGTTACAAAAACATAATTGAAATAGTCTGTCCTCAAGACGATTATATATCATTGGGGCATAAATATAACTGCGTAGTTCTAATATAGATACTACACATGCCAATATATAGATAAATAGAGAAAAGGAGAGAACAAAAGGGAAAGAAAAATGGAGCAGAAGAGTGAAAGAAAAACAGGAAAAAAAAAGAAGAGGAAGGAAGGAAAGAAAGAAAAAAGGAAGGAAAGATGGGAGGAAGGAAAAAAGAAAAAAGGGAAGGAAGAAAGGATGGGAGGAAAGAAGGAAAGAAAGTAGGAAAGAAAGGAAAGAAAAGAAAGAAAGAAAAAGAAAGAAAGCATTTATTAACTACTTGTTATGTGCCAGGCACTGTGTTAAACACTGGGAATGCAGATAGAAGCAAAAATGACAGTCCCCACCCTCAAGGAGCTAACAGTCTAATTAGAGAAGACAATCCATATCTGGGGCTTCCCCAGCAATGCAGTAGTAAGGAGAGGAGTAGGGCCTGGAGAAAGCATAGGCAAAAGTGAGGTTTCTATATGTAAAATGGATGCAAATATGTGAGATAATAAAGTGGGTGTGGTGCTGGTTACTGGGGAAATCAGGAAAGGTTGCATGTACAAGGCAGCACTGAGTCTAGAAAGAGACTAGTAATTCTAAAAGTCAGAGGTAAGGAAAGAGAGCATAAAAAACACCTAATGCAAAGGCATGGCACCTGAGCCTTGAGCTGGGTGTGATGGTGACCACCTGTGCAACCTGCTTCCTAGAAGGCTGAGGCTAGTAGAGTGCTTGAGCTCAGGAGTTTTGAGGTGCAGTTGGCTAACAAGATCCAATGTCTGTTCTGTCTAGGACCAAAAGTGAGGCTCAGAGCCAGAGATTAAGTGGCTTGCCTGTGCTCACACAGCTAATGAGTTAGTAGAGGCAGGAATCAAGCACAGGTCTTCCTGACTTTAGGTTGAGCATTCTATCCACTCGACAGCTAAAGAAAAACTGAGAAGTTAAAGCATGTTTATTGTAGCAACACACACACACACACACACACACACACACACATTTGTGTGAGTCATAGCCTGAACTTTCTTCCTTTTAAAAATAAATAATTAATATTGTTTCTTTTTAATTTTGAGTTTTAAATTCTCTCCCTTCTGTATTATTTTTTTCAGCAAGCACTTGGAAAACAGCAAATGATCAATACACATTTGCAAATAGCTCAAAAATTAATATCTAGTCATTTACCCACTTATATATCACATTCCCTTCCAACATTTGCCCCCATGTAATGATAAAACAAAACATTATTTTTAAAAAAATCAACAAGTTCAAATGAAATCATGATACTGCCATTCTTCACAAACTTTTTAGAATGCTTCTTTCAGAATAACCTTCCTAGACGTTGTTATTATCTAGTCATGTCCAACTCTTTGTGACCCTATTTGGAGTTGTGGCAAAGATATTGGAATGGTTTGCCATTTCCTTCTCCAACTTATTTTTAGATGAGAAAACGGAGGCAAACAGAGTTAAGTGACTTGCCTAGGGTCACACAACCAAGCAGTAAGAGTTTGAGGCCAGATTTGAACTCAGGAAGAGAGTCTTCTGTACTTCAGGTCTGGTGCTCTATCCGTTGTGCCACCTTGCTGTCCTTTCCTAGTCTATACTGGAATGAAAATTCCTTGGAGACAAAATGGGACCCCTTATTTAGGATCACTGACTTAGAGCTAAAAGTAACTTTGACAATCTATGTTGCCCACCCCCACCGCTCCTTATCTTATAGCTGGGAAAACTTGGGTTCAGAGAAGTTAGGTGGTTTTGCCCACAGTCACACCTTCCTTTTTCACCCCCTCTACCTCATCTGAAACTTGAACTCTCCCTCTGGGTCCTGTTGGCTCTGAAAGTGAGCTGTTGCTTTATCTTACTGAGGCCTAGGTAAACATGCTGTTTCTTTGTGTCTCCTCATTACCATGAGCCTTATTTTCCAGTTCCCCATTATGTCTTGCTTTTTCTCTTAGAATGTGAGCTCCTGGAAGGTAGGGATTAACTTGCTTGTATATTTGTATTTCCAGCACTTATCACAGTTTCTGGAATATAGTACATAGTAAGCTATTGATAATTGCTCTCTCTCTCTCTCTCAATCTCTCTCTCTCTCTCTTTCTCCCATCTGTCATCTATCTATCCATCTATCTATCTACCTATGTATCTATACATGCATCTGCCTGTCTAGATGTTCATCCATACATCAGTCTACGTATCCTTCCGTCTGTCTGTCCATTCATCCATCTGTCTATCTATCCATCCATCTGTCCATCAATCATCTTCCAACTCTGAGCATAGGGAGCTTTCCACTCTTCCACACTGCCTCTCTTTGTATCCCTGCATGTATTTTTTATCCCATACCTAACTTGGTATTGTTTCTAGTAGGGCTTCCAGTAGACATTTGATGAACTGATTTGGAGTAGAATGGATTTTTTGGAAGAAATTACAAGGTCACTTGATGAAGTAGGTGGGTGACTAAGCTGAGTAATACTGAGTTTCATGATAAAATGTGGTGGAGACATCATGTAGTAGATAAAGTCAACTTTGGAGTCAAGAAGACTTGCTTCTGACACATACTAACTGTGGGAGCCTGGACAAGTCATTTAATTTCGAGATGCCCCAGGCAGCTCTCTAAGGCAGAGCAAGTGGGAATCAATTTTGATAGGAGTCTCCACATCAGTACCAATCAAAGTACAGGTCTAGTCCTCACCCCTGCAAAAAAGAAGTCCAGGGTTCAAATCCTACCTTGAATGCTTGCTCACTCTATGACTTCAGATAACCCCCCTGGTTCTTAGTTTCTCCATTTACCAGATGACTTCTGAGACTCTTCTAATTCTAGATGTATGAGCCTATGGTGAGCTGAAAAACTGTCATGTTGAAGATGTACAAGTATGCAGAGCTCTGGGTCTGCTGTCAAGAAATCCTGAGTTCAAATTCAACATTGCCCACTTGCTAGTTGTGTGATCTTGGGGGAGTCACTTAACTTGTCTGTCTCAGTTTACTCAACCTTAAAACAGGGATAATATCACCTACCTCCCAGGGTTGTTGTGAGGATAAAATGAATTAATATTTGTGAAACCCTTTGTGAACTTTAAAGCCCAATAAATGTTAGATATTATCATGTCAATACATTTCCCCAAGCCCTCAACTAGAAAAGTGACTGAAATGCAAGGATATCAATGTGTGTGTGGTCCTCTGATTTCCTAAGTTCATTGGTGTGAGGAGTCCCTGGAGAGAAAACTCCCTGTCCTTCCCTAATGAGGATGATGTATGGCTGTCTTGTCATTTATAATCTAGGTCAGGGCTTCTTAAACTTTTTTCACTTAACCCTTTTCTCCTGAGAAATTATTACTCAATCCCGGATGTACAGGTATGTAAAATAGGTATACAGATCAAACATTTACTGATAGCAAATCATAAAGAAATTTATTTTATAACAGTTCTTTGATATACATATAATTTTTACCATTTATAAAAGATGAAAGCAAATTTGCATACTAATGAGAAGGATGTGCTCATTTATTTTTACATAAATAATTAAATCTTGGCAGAATATTGGAGATTGCAGGACATAGAGCATCTTCAACATTTTTTCAGAGTTGATCAATATTTTGATTTTATAATTGTGAATGCTGTATTCAGAACCAGGACTGCAGTGAAGCCTCGTGATGAAACATGGGCGACACCTTAGATTCATTATACATTTGATCTTGAATTAAATTTTGGTCATTACACATTTAGAAACCTTTTGCTATTGCCAGGTTTTTCGGGACCCCCACATTTAGTCACATGACCCACATTTGGGGTCATGACCCACAGTTTAAGAGGTACTTGTCCAGGTCACCAAGAAGTTAGGTGATTTATTTCCCAGGGTCTCATAGGGCAGTGAGTTTCAGAGGTATGGCTTGATTCCAGGTTCTTCCTGACCCAGAGGGTGGTTCTCTGATCACTGGAGCCACATACTTTTGTTAAATGTGAATTGCAAACTGAAAATACCCACACACTTCCACAGCATCAATTTAGAAAATGAATTTAAACTGTTTTTCAAACACAGTTATTTGGTTCAGAGGTCACCTCTGCCTTTAGGAATCCCTAGCTAAGGACTGTCACCTTCACTAGGGCTTGCCCAAGGACCTTAGTTGTTAACGTCCTCCTCTCACTCTGAGAAGCAAGTTGTACTTATTTTGTATATTTTTATAAACTTAATTCTATGGAAATAGGTTTCATCTTCCCCAAGAAGAATGGAAGCTTCTTGAGGGAAGGGATTGTTTTATTTTTGCCTTTGTATCCCTAGCATCTAGCACAGTGCCTGATACATACAAAATAGGCATTTAATAAATGTTTATTGAATAGATGAATGGATAAATTATGATTAGCTTCAAAATGTGTCATGATCTTGCTTGGAATATTTTTTTACATTCAATTCTTTTTTTTCCAAATGAGCTTTGCTCTTGATCTAAATTTAGCTGTTCAGCTATCATTCTCACAGTTAATCACCTTTTTACACAAACCAAATCTCTGACCTTTTCAATGTGGTGATTGGTCTTGGCAGCGATTAGGCATCATCATGAATCTCTAATTTATATCAGCCTTCTGGGCTAGGCAAAAAAAAAAAAAAAGACTACTCACCATTTACTTTATCTCCTAAATTTCTTTCAACATTTTGTTATGTCATTGCATAACTGTTTGACTTCACTCATCATTAGGCCTCTTTCCAAACAGCAATCACTCATTTTAATACTGATTTAAATAGGTACACTCTAGTATTCCTTAACATTGTTCACATCCACAAGACTATCCATACCAGTGGAAACATCTGCAAATTCAATAGTTTGCACGGGGGTGGTTAAAGAGGGGATTTTTTCTTTTATTTTAATTTACATTGAATGGTTAACATTCACCATTCCCCTAATTTAGACTAATTGGTTAATTGTGGATTAATTTGTTCTTCAGTGTTGTCTGTGTATATACCTTACAGGGATACAAAGAATTCATTCTCTGATTCTCTCTCTCTCTCTCTCTCTCTCTCTCTCTCTCTCACACACACACACATACACACACACACACACACACACACACACACACACACACACACACACACACACTTTCCTCCTATTCATTACCAATTTTGTCCTTCACCTTTTATTCTCTCTTCTAGTCAAAACAAAACAAAAACAAAGAAACCAAAAAAGAGAAAAGATGTGATTTCTGAGATCTCTGATCCTGAATTTCTATGAATGTCTCTGGTCCACTTAGCCCTGAGGACAGCTGGATTACAAACCAGAATTCTACACTCTCACATCCTATTGGACAAGAGTAATGACTCAACAGGAGGCTCCTATTATCCTATATAATTTAAGTAATCATAAAGGACCACAATGAATGGTTTGGAATTACCACTGGGGGGCACTGTGGAATACTGGACACACACACACACACACACAAACACACATTGAATTTGGAGGAGGACTTGAGTTCAAATCCTGCAGGAATCATTTACTATCTGTGTGACATTGGGAAATCACTTAACCTCAGTGCTCTCCATTATAAAATGAGGGAATTGTTTTGAATGACCTTCAAGTTTCATCCCAACTCTAAACCTGTACTACAGGGTAGCAGAACATCGTTAGGATCCTTTAGTTCAAATCCCACCCCAGCCCCATTTTACAAATGAGAAAACTGAAGGACTAGGAAGGTTAAGGGGCTTTTACCTAAGGTCATACAAATGGCTAGGCAGGGTTCAAACACAACTTTTATGACTGTATCTAGCTAGGTGATGCAAGTGAACATGTTCTGAACTTGAAATCAGGGAAAGCTCAGTTCAAAACTAGCTTCATACACTTCCTAGCTGTGTAACCTTGAGCAAGGCACTTAACAGCTGTCTGCCTCAGTTTCCTCAACTGTAAAATGGGGCTAATAATAGCATATACCTTCCAGGGTTGTGGTGAAGATAAAATGAACTAATATTTTTAAAGTGCTTAACACAGTACCTAGTTCATAGTAGGTAATTAATCAATGTTTGTTTGTTTCCTTTCCCTACTTGTTGTTGGTCAGTTATGTCCAACTCTTTGTGACCCACTTGGCAAAAAATACTGGTTTGGTTTACATTTCCTTCTCCAGCTTATTTTACAGATGAAGAAACTGAGGCAAATAGGGTTAAGTGACTTGCCCAGAGTCATACAATTAGTAAGTATCTGGGGTCAGATTTGAACTCAGGTCTTCCTGACTCCAAGCCTGTCACTCTATCCACTGCACCATCTAGCTGCCCTCTTCCATTCTCTACTACATACAAATAAATGAGAGAACATTTATTAATCTATTACTATGTGAAAACATTAATATCAGTCCATCATTATTAAATATTATTATTAATTATTAATAATTGATTAATGTAGTATTTTAAGGTTTATTAAGCATTTTTTTAAGATATTAACTCATTTGAGACTCTCTACAACTTAATGTAGCACCAATGCAACATTCACAGCACCAATGATCACTATAAATATGCTGGCATAGTGCTCAATCACAAAATATAACAGACTGCCCATATAGAAGAAAGAAGCAAAACGTTTACTTAGCCACCAGAAAACTGAATCCCAAAACCAGTAAGCCGATTCCATCATGGTAGCAGAGAAGTTAATAAGTCATAACAGCACAGAGAACGACAGCATCCTTTAGCCTTTTCACAAACCAACATATACTCACAAGTCTGTTTCCCTCTAATGTGTTTTCTCCTCACTCCAAGTCTATTTGCTCTGACTCCCAGCTTCCTGTGGGCTCTGCTCCACCCTTCAACAAACTCCTCCCACAACAGGCTCCATGTGATTGCCTTTAGCCTATTAGGGGGCAGAGTATATTCTCAAAACAAAAAAGGTCTTCAGATTTTCTAAGGCTTATTAAGGGGCAGGGAAGATCTTCAAATCCCCATTACCATTACACTTAATGAGGTAGAGATCACAGGTATTATTAGACAACTTGTATAAGTGAGAAAACTGAGGCACAGGGAGGTGAAATGGTTGTTTATGGTCATAGAACTAGTGAGGAAATGATCCTGTGGTAACATTACCAATTGTGTTGGGTATTTAAGATGAAAAAAAAAAAGCCAATTCATCAGAAAAGGATCCAAGGAAGCATAAGAGTAACCGTATAAAAGTAATCCCTCTTGTCAATGACTTATTTGCCCATGTTGTTAATATAGTTTATGGAAATAATCAAGAGATAATGTTAAATGAGTGGTGCACTATCAAATGTGATGATCCTCTGCTGCTAGATAAGTACCAAGGGGTAGAACTCTTTATCTTCCAACCAACAGAAATGACTTCTGTGATGCATGGATCTCCATTACACAGCCCTTATTTCTATTTTCCATTATTAACATGAATGTAATCTTTATTTTTCTGATGTATTTTTGTGGTGGGTCACTTTACTTCTACTGATTATATTAATAGGGTCTTATCAGACTGGAGGGGGTTATCTCATAGTACTTACTGAATATCCCAAAAGTTTTAGTGCAGTTTTAAACTTTAACACTTTAAAGTCTATGTGACCTAACTACTTATTTATACCTGTGTTTTATAATGAAGAAACTTCAAACACCATGGAAAAGTGATACACACATCCCAACAACTTAAGATATTCAAATATAGACCAAGACCTGATTTTCACTTTTTCTCTCTGAGAAGTGTTTTCTCTCCATCTATCAAATACAGCACTACAACATCCTGATTGTGGTATTGTAGCAGCAAGCACCCCAACATCCCCAGGGTGGCTGCCAACACAGGTTCTTAGATCTGCTTTTGTAAAGGAAAGCAACTCAAAATCGGTTAACAAGCTCACTTTAATCAAACATATATTAACTAGTTCAGGGGGAAAAGGTCAGCACCCCGAACTTCAGATCAAACAGACAGGCTTCCAAACTGTACAACCATTATCAATACCAAAATCACAGTTACCAGAGAGGGAAGCATCAACATCTGGGTTTTCAAAGGGGGGTGGGGGGCAGCTCTCAATGGCTGCCCAGAGTCTCATCTGGTCAAATCACACAACATTTCTCAGAGTGAGCCCCAAAGCAAAGCCTCCCATCAGGGCTTATATAGCCTTCTCCTGGCTCAGCGAATGTAACCACCCTCTTGACCCACTGCCCAATCACACAGCATCAAGGTGTGGGCATTCCTGAAAACCAAGCCTCTTACCACAGGCTCCATGTGACCACATTCAGCCTATTAGGGGGCAGAGTATATTTCCAAATTAAAGAAGGTTCTCAGAGTCACTTAAGTCAATCCAAGGGCCTAGGGGCAGGGAAGATCTTCAAATCTGCATTTCCATTACAGGATGAATATAAAGTTCTGGGAAGTAAGAATTTGGTTTCTACCCTGAGGCCAAAACAATGATTGATGAGTCCCTTTACAAACCCTCTATACCTTGAAAACAACCAGCCTTGCTATTTACTCTCCAATCACCTACTGGCCTGCTCCACCTCCACACAGGTTTCCTAGGTTATGATAGTAAATAGTAGATAGCTGTTTTCTCAACTCTACCTTGGGGTTTTCATTTTTCCTAGGGTTATTATTATTAGGATTTTGACTATGATAATCCTATGATAATTCTTGATGGCATCCTTTGCAGAAAAAAAAATTCTTATATTTTCAACTTAGAACTAATATTTTTCCTTTCTTTCTTTTTCTTTCTCTCTCTCTCTCTCTCTCTCTCTCTCTCTTTCTTTCTTTCTTTCTTTCTTTCCCTTAGTAAATAATCTTCATGGATGGTTAGGGTAAAAAAAAATTCCTTTCCATGCATGCATATTTCAGGTGACTGGCTTCTGCCAATGTGGGTTAGTAGGCTTGTCCTCAGAGGACAGACACATGACTGACCATCAGGACTGTCTTTAAAACCTTTCCAATTTGGTAGAACCTTAGAGCTCTTGTGTTGTACTAGCATAGCTTTTGAAAATCCAGAGTCCTCTCTATCTCAGGTCTCTCTATCTCATAGGCTTTTTATAAATATAAAATTAGGTGATATATTTTTTGAATAATATTTTATTTTTCTCAAATACATGTAAAATTTTTTTAACATTCATTTTAAAAAATGTTGAATTCCAAATTCTTTCTCTCCCTCCTTCCTCTTCCCCCTTCCTGAGAAAGTAGAAACTTTACAACTTTCTGAGAATGTTGGATATAGCTTATACATGTTAGGCAATACATTTTAACAAGCATTTCAGTGTAACAATAACAGTGCTCTAGAAAAAAATTAATAACTGTATAAACATAAGGTATTATAATAAATGGCCTTAGGTTCTCTAAGGCTATGGTGAAGGACCACAAAATCTGGCAAATTCCATGAAACTGGAAAGACTTTGAGTATAGGTATGTCAGTAGACCATTGATCCAAATGCCAGCCTAGCTAACAGTGAAGAGTCTCATCACCAGAGAGCTGGCTGCTAGTTAAATAATTTCTTGGTCATGTCACGATACATTTGCCACTGTTGTTTTCCATTGTGCTTGACTTTTTATGACCCCATCTGGGGTTTTCTTGACAAAGATATTGGAGATGGTTGCCATTTCCTTCTCCAGTATCATGACACAAACAAAAATACAAATTGGCCCTCAGTTTTACACAACTCCTTTCTGACTTCAGTGGTAGGCATAAAATTTTGAAAAAGGGGGCAGAGGGTGCTAAGAATCAAACAATTCTTATACCCTCTAAAATATTAATTGTTGTTTCTCCTAATGTGTGAATTTTGTCCAAAAACTGAGTTGACACACTACTGGAGGACCAAAACTACTAGATAGATGGATAGATAGGCAGATATTGATATATATATATTTTCATTACACATCAAAGTAGAATGCTTAAAGAAATTAAAACAAAATAGGAGAATGGCTAGTAGGTTTTCCTTGGAGAGATTCATAAAGGATTTAATGAAATTGGTTTCATTGTGTACCCAAAGACAAGCAGAAATAGCATTTCACAGGATACTTATTAGTTATGTGACCTTGAACAATATATTTAATCTCTCTGAGTACCAGCTTCTTCATCTGTAAAATGAGGGTTCTGGACTGTATAACTTCTAAGTTCTGAGTGAGAGAAGTGAAAACTTCTCAGACTATAGTCTAAAATCTAGTAAGGTTTTTTTGTGGGAAACAGGCTCAAGTTCCCCTTCACCAGAGATCACATGATTTGCAAGGACTCAAAACTCAGGGCAGTAGGGAGTCACCCCTCTCCTCAGTGACACCTCAGCACAAGATATGACAAATAAGGACAGAAGTGCTTTATCAGATATACATTGGGTGGTCTACTGTTTCCTTGTTCCAGTACTTGAGGTAGATTGCCGACACTTAGATTAGTATACTTAGTATATTAGTATACTTAACTTCTAGTCAGTGGAAGAAAAGGGTCAGAAGTGGGGTGGGGGAGAATTCCTCCTTGGGGCTTTATAACTTCACCATTTCATTTTGTAAATTGCTTCTCCTCCCTTACCATTTGTCAGGAGGGTGGCCCTTTCTTGAGCTTGTAATAAACCATTCTTTTCTGCTTCCTACCTTGAGAAACCTCTGAGTATTATTTGGGCAAGGATTTCTGTTGCACACAGCTTTTTGGGGTGCACACAGTTCCCTTTCAAATCTAAATATGTGATTTGATGATCCTATGACTTGGTCATCTTGCAGTATTCACAATGATCATCAGTAAATAGACTACCATAAATATAATTGTTGCCCATGTACCAACATCAATTAGAGAAGGTAAATCAATAAAGAAATTTTATAAGGAGCTTGATAAGAGACTTCAGGATATGTCAGTATATATCATAATAGTCTATTATTTCAATGCAAATATAAGTGAAGAGAAGGGCAGAAAAAATTATTTAGGATCAATAAACAAAAGAATATAATGCAGAAGCCTTGTGTCTGTATGTCATCAACACTTTATTCAAGGAGAGCCTTGGAATCTGTAGGCCCTGGTAAACATCTATTGACTTCATAAAAAGTGAAATTGATTATGTCTCACTGGACAGCAAATGACTATTTATAGATGTTGTCTTGGAGTAGAATTGGCTGTCTATAGGCAGTCACATCACTGAATGGTTTGAGTGAAGGACAAAACACATACCACCTTAGAGGAAAGGGCAAAAACAAGAAGACGTTGTAGGATAATATTACAGCTAAAAATCAACCGGTCTGAATAAATTGTCAGCTTCAAAAGTGGGTAAATTGACAAAAGTGAGGTCATTTCTTCTATCACCATTTCTTAGAGAAGTTAAGCAATGCAAAATGACCATCACGAGGAAAGTAAAAGAGTTGGTAAACTGCTTAAGAGAAGTAATCTTTGATCTCCTAGTCAGGCAAAGAAGCATGGTGTTCAATTCAAACTGTAAACTCATTTGCATGACATTAAGGATAAAGAGGATATAAAATTATGAATAAAATCACTTTACAAAGCATCAGAAGAAAGTTGAAGTGTCTACACTGCTGCTAAGGCAGCTCATCTCTAGAGCTTTCAGAAAAGAAACTAGAAGGGCAACAAACGAAAATGAGCTTATGGACACTGCATGAGCCCAGGCAAGGCACTTACCCTCTGCCTCGGTTCCTCATCTGCAAAATGGGGATGGTGGTGTCATAATAACACCTACCACCCAGGATTGTTGTGAAGATAAAATGAGAATATTTGTAATGTGTTTTGCAAACCCTAAAGCCCTATATAAATACAAGATATCATAATTATTAGTATTACCATTAATAATAATTGGTAAATAAATATTTATTAAGACCCTATGATGTGCCAGGCACTGTGCTAAATGCTAGGGATACCAAAAAAGGCAAAAGATAGCCTTTACTTCAAGGAGCTTATAATCTAATGGAAAAAGCAACATGCAAAAAATATATATACAAAGCAAGCAACATACAGGTTAAATAGGAAATAAAATGGAATAAATCTACCTGTATACTTATAACTAAAGATATGTTCTCATTGTCAATGGTAATAGAACCAACCATTCAGATTCTGTCACCTCATTAGCTGATGCTGCATGAGGAAGTGGCAATAGTATTTAAGGTAATGAAGCCAAGAAGAGCACTGCCAGCTGATTATACTTATGCAGAAGGAAATCACAGAGACAGAACAATTTTAAGGTCACTTAGGGATCAGTTTTCAAGGCATTAACCCCCTCCTCCCCACTATGGAAATGATAATGGATGTTTCCACCAAGGACATCAGTAACTACCCAATTCATATTCCTACTTCCTCAAATCTTTGTAAGAATAGTCTACAAACATATCAAATATATCCTTGTTGAAGACATGAGGAAGGAACAGTTTTTCATAAATAATTTTCTATAGCAACCATGTTTTGATTTGTTCCTTTTAACTTTGTTCTTGTTGTTGAAGTCATAGTAATTTCTCAATATTCTGTCCTCTGGTCAAACCTTCCTTTGTAAAAGTAAAAACTGAGCAAAACTAATTGACAAAACAACTGCATCCAGCAACATATGCAAAGTTCTGTACATAGAGTCCCCCCACCTTCCTACTGTGAGAAGACATGTATTTTATCCATTGTTTCCTGGAAATAAATTTTTTCTATGGTAGTTAATCTGAATTCAACTGCCTTTTGGTCCTGTTTTCATTCAAATTATGGTAGTTGTGTATATCATTCTTATGGTTCTACTTTCTTCAGTTTGTATTACTTAGATATAGCTCTTATGTTTTCTTCATTCAAAAAGAAAGCTTTTTTTTTTACAATATCTGTAATTTCTCATATTCATCATTTTTGTGATAAAACAATATTTCATTACATTCATATTCCTCAGTTTTTTTAGTAATTCCACAGTAGATGCATACCCATTTTGTTTCCAGTTTTTTGCTATGACAAAAAAGTACTTTACAGAAAAACACATCTTTATAATAATGCAACTAGCTGAGAAAAACAAAGATGATAATATCATCTTTGTCAATTTTTAAGTATTTTATTTAACAAAGTATCAATCTAAAACTTAGTAGGTTGTATTTTCATTTGGTGTGTCTCATTTAGATAGTGTGTTTTTCATCCACTTTGGTTTTCCTATATGAATGGATAAATTAATCTCTCTTTCATACTTATTTTTAATGATATTAGAAAAAAATGTGAGCATATGTCTCCTTGGATATTAATACTTAGCAAAATGCTGAATAATTTTCTCCACATCCACTTCTGACATCATAGCATATTGTGTTATTTAAATTTTTATCATGAATATCCAATATGGAGTCTATATAAAATAACAAAGTTCTCCAAATACTCCCATTCATTGATGACACGTATTGCATCAGGCCTCAGAATATTATAAAATTTACTACTTGAAACCCATAAGTGTTTTTTTTTAAAGAGATTAAAAAGAGATTTTTAAAAAGAGAAATAACATTAAGAATTAACCTGTCTGGCGGGCGGCTAGGTGGCACAGTGAGCGTCAGCCCCGGAGTCGGGATGACCCGGGATCTGTCCTGGCCTCAGAAAATGAACACCCACACATAAATAATGACTGGCTGTGTAACCTTGAGCAAGTTACTTAACCCCAATTGCTTTAAAAAAAAAAAAGAATTAACCTCTCTACTCTGGAAAAAAATGTGGATTAAAAACATAAACTCCTGTAGTTATGCATTTGAAAATACAACCTATCGAATCAGTACAATGACATTAGGTAGTCACCTGCTATAGATTTGAAATCAGAGGAGCTGAGTTCAAATATTGGTCCTACTATTTATACTCGTGTGACTGTCAGACCCTATTCTAGTCATAACATCTAACACTTAACCTCTCAGGGACTCAGGTTCTTAATCTGTACAATGAAGGGAGTTTGACCAGAAAATAAACTGGGGCCAGAACTGAAATAAGAGAGATCAGAGAGGATTAAAACTAGGAAATTGGACAGTATTTTTAGTGATCATAAGTTGCTTGTGGCCACCAAGATACATTTCTTCAATAGTTTATAATCAATATTTTCTTAGTGTTGCTTCATGATTAAGAATTATGGAATATAATGATCTCAGAAGAATGAAAATGTCAAGTCCCAAAAGTCAATGGAAAGATGTAGGTTGCATATGAATAAGGTGCCACATTTTATTAGAAATAACTGACAAGTAAAAAAATATACTAATGTCATATATGACCAAAAAAAAAAAAAGGAAGTAGACCAATGGATCTTACATCATTCCCTGAGATATTTAAAGAAGTAGAAAAAGAACATCATGAGGAATTTCAGGTCAATACTTCCTTGGGGCCAGGATATAAGCTATGACAAAACTTCGACTGGAACTTTGCCAAGGTGGAAGACAAATGGCTCCTATAAGCAGTAAAGTGGGATTCTCTAGCATAGAGGAACTAGGAGAGGGCACATGATGTTTTTCCCCAGAAGGAGCATATAATGGGATCAGACTGAGAAACTCAAGAAATTCGGGGGCAGAGGGGCAAGGTAGAGTCAAGATGGGGGAGTAAAGGCTGGGACTCATCTGAACTCCCCCCCAAATCCCTCCAAATACCTTTAAATAATGACTCTAAGCAAACGCTAGAGCAGCAGAACTCACAAAAGAGAGAGTGAAACAATTTTCCAGACAACTTAGAAGGGCAGCAGGATTGGTCTGTTGCACCATGGTGAGAAAGGAGCAGAGTCCAGCAGACCAGGCCCCAGAAAACCAGGGGAATACCTCAGGCAATCGAATCAGTAGCAGCAGTGGCAGTTTCCAGACTTAGTCCATTAAAGGTAAGAGGATCAGACAATGGGTTAGAAGGAGATTTACAGGAGTTCCTTTGCTGGCACTAGAGGCAGGACTCTGTTGCATTGCCTAGACTTGGATCTGGGTTGCAGTCCTACACAAGTAGGAGCACTAGCACTACAGAGCCTGAAAATGCAGGGAAGCAAAGACCTTGGTCACAGTGTTGAAAGAATTGTGTCTCTCACAAATGAGTGCATAGTACAGGAAAATAGAAAATACATTTCTCCCTAGATCATACCACCTTGGAAGAGTCCCAAACTTACAGGTCCCCAGAATTAACTCTGAAAGCAGTTGCACAAGAAACTTTAAGTTTGAGACAGTGCCCTCTCCACTTGGGAAGCAGAGCCCCACTTTAACATGCAGTTAAAATAAAGAAATAGGCTAGAAAATGAGCAAACAAGAGAGACAAACTCTGACCATAGAAAGTTACCATGGTGACAAAGAAAATCAAAATACCCACTCAGAAGAAGACATAAAGTCAAATCCCTGCATCTGAAACCTCAAAGAAAAATAAGAATTGGTCTCAGGCCATGGAGAGCACAAAAAGGATTTTTAGAAACAAAGTAAGAGAGGTAGAAGAAAAATTGGGAAGAGAAATGAGACTGATGCAAGAAAATCACTAGGAAAAGAGTCTACAGGTTGGTAAAGCAAGCACAAAATATACCAAAGAAAATAACATTTTAAAAACAGAAGAGGTTGAGTGGTAAAAGGGGCACAAAAATCCGATGAAGAAAAGAATTCCTTAAAAAGAAGAATGGGCCAAATGGAAAAGGAGGTGCAAAAGTTCCCTGAAGATAATAATTCCTTAGAAGTTATAACTGGGCAAGTAAATACTTAATGACTTTATGAGACACCAAGGAATAATAAAAAAAAAAAGAAAAATTAGAAGAAAATGTGAAATAATTCATTTATAAAACAACTGACCTGGAAAATAGATCCAGGAGAGATATTTTAGAATTGTTGAAGTACCTGAGGGTCATGATAGAAAAAAAAGAGCCTAGACATTCATCTTTCAAAAAATTATCAAGGGAAGCTGCCCTGATATTCTAGAACCAAAGGGTAAAATAGAAATCAAAAGAATCCACCAATCATCTACTGAAAGAGATCCCCAAATGAAAGCTCCCAGGAATATTAAAGCAAAATTCTAGACCTTCCAGATCAAGGAGAAAATACTGTAAACAGACAAACAGAAACAATTCAAATATCATGGAACCACACAAGATTTAGCAGTTTTCACTTTAAAGGATCTAAGGGCTTGCAATATTATGTTCCAGAGGGCAAAAGAGCTAGGGTTACAACCAAGAATCCCCTACCCAGCAAAACCGAGTACAATCCTTTTGCTGAAGAAATGGGCATTCAATAAAATAGAGTATGTTCAAGAATTCCTGATGAAAAGATGAGAACTGAATAGGAAATTTGACTTTCAAATACAAGATGCTAAAGAGGCACAAAAATTAAACAGGAAAGAGAAATCACAAGGGATTGGATAAGGCCAAACTGTTTACATTCCTACATGTAAAAATGACATTTATAACTCCTAGAAACTTTCTTACTATCAGGGCAGTTAGAAGGAGTATACACACAGAGAAAGCAGAGCTGTGAGCTGAATGTGATGGTATGATTATCAAAAAATAAGAAAATTAAAGGACAAGAAAGAAGAATGCGTTGGGAGAAGGAGAAAGGGAGAGATAGAATGGGATAAATTATCTGACACAAAAGAGTCCTGAAAGAGATTTTACAGTGGAGAGGGAAATGGGGGAAGCAAGAAAGGGAGCACATGAACCTTACTCTCATCAGAATTAGCTCAAAAAAGGAATAATATACACACTCGGATGTAGGAATTTATTATACGAAAATAGGAAGGGAAGTGGATAAGAGGATGGTGGGGGAGCTGATAGAAGGGAGGGCAGTTGGGACGGTAAAAGTCAGAGGCAAAACTCTTTTGAGAATGAACAGGGTAAAAGGAGAGAGAGTAGGATAAATGGGGAAAATAGGATGGAGGGAAGTACATAGCTGGTAATCATTACTGTGATGAAAAAGGAAAAATTCTTACAGTAAGTTTCTCTGATAAAGATTTCATTTCTCAAACATATTCAACTTTATAGAAATAATAGCTATTCCTCAATTGATAAAAGGCAAAAGGATATGAACAAGCAGTTTTCAGACAAAGTAAACAAAGCTATCTATAGCCATATAAAAACACACATTCAATCACTAATGATGAGAGAAATGAAAATTAAAAGAACTCTGAGCTACTACCTCACACCTGTCAAATTGACTAATATGACAGAAAAGGAAAATGACAAATGTTGGAGGGGATTGAGAAAATTAAAATACTAACGGACTGTTTGTGAAATTGTTTACTGATTCAACCATTCTGGCATACAATTTAGAACTATTCCCAAAGGGCTATAAAACCATGCATACCCTTTGACCAAGCAATACCACTTCTAGGTCTATATCCCAAAGATATTTTAAAAAAAGAAAAGAAAAGGACTTATGTGTACAAAATTATTTGTAACAGCTCTTTTGATAGTGGCAAAGAATTGGAAATTGAAGGGATGTCTATCAATTGGGGAATGGCTAAACAAGTTGTTGTATATGATTTGATGGGATACTATTGTGCTTTAAGAAATGAGCAGAATACTCTCAGAGAAACCTGGAAAGACTTTCATGAACTGATGCAAAATTAAATGAGCAGAACCTGGGGAATATTGTACACAGAACAGTGATTTTATATGAAGATCTACTACAAATAACTTAGCTGTTCTCAAAAATACAATGATCCAAGGCAATTCTGAAAGACTTCTGATAAAAAGTACTGTCTGTCTCCAGAGAAAGAATTGGTAGAACCTGAATGAAGATCAGAGCTACTTTTTCTTTATTGTTCTTGGTTTTTTGGCTGTATTTTCTTCCACAGAATGACTTACATAGAAATGTGTTACATAACTACACATGTATAAGATGTCAAATTGCTTGCTTTCTTAATGAGGAGGGAGAGAGAGAGTAGGGAGAGAATTTGGAACTCAAAATTTGAGAAAAAAAGGAATGTAAAAATTGTTTTTACATGTAATTGAGAAAAAGAAAATATTAGAGGGGGTGGAGTCAAGATGGCAGAGTACAAACAGCAATTCCACTGAGCTCCAACCCATGCTACTTCAAAATTATGTAAAAGGGAGACTCTGAATGACCTCTGGAGCTCCAGAACCCACAAAATGACACAGAGAAGCTAACCTCCTGCTGAGGACAGTCCGGTAGCACGGCAGGGAGCAGCCAATGCAGTGCTCTGGGAGCAGAGCCCAGGCCCACATGAGTCTCAGTTTTAGCCTGAGGGTGGCCAGACCAACAGCCGGCTGGAGGGACCCCAGAACACCAGGATCTGTGGCATTCCCAGAATTATCAACACATAGATGCCTATGACAAAGTGAGAGGTCAGTGCCCTATGGACTTTGAGCCTGGTTGGGAGAATGCATCAGCTTCTTCCCCTGGGAATGAGAAGCTGCTTAGAAGCAGGTGAAGCTTGAGCAACATGGCAGCGTTGCAGTTTCAGCTCATGGCCTGCTGACTGTAGGGAGATGCTGCGATCAGTCTTGGGTGAATCACTCTTGATTTAACCTTTTTGGATCTGGATTGCAGTCTGGGGTGGAGGTCTTGGGGTGTGTGACCAGCTTCCCAGAGTGTGTGGAGGCTTCAGAGAGGCCACCCAACTAATACCTCTGGAAGTTGAGAAAACTCCAACGTTTGGGATGGAAGCTCCCCTGGCTGGTGGCAAAGTCCTACTGTGACAACAAGCCCAAAAGTCAAGTAATTGAGTGGCAACATGCCTAGGCAAAGGAAACAAAATAAACAGAAAAATTCAACATTAGACTCCTATTTGGGGGGCAAAGAGGATCAAAGCATGGAACAGGAGGAGGACTGTGAGGTCAGAACTCCTGCACCAAAAGCTCCAAATGAAAATACAAGCTGGTTACAGGCCATAGATGACCTTAAGAAGCAGATAAGAGAAGTGGGAGAAAAATTGGGAAGAGAAATGAGAAAGATGCAAGAAAAGTATGAAATGACAATCAACAGCCTGACTGAGGATAATGACACTTTAAAAAATAGACTAACTCAAATGGCAAAAGAGACTCAAAAAGGCAATGAGGAGAAGAATGCCTTAAAAAGCTGAATATGCCAGATGGGAAAAGAATCTCAAAAGCTCCCTGAGGAGATTCATTCCTTCAGAATTAGACTGGAGCAAATGGAAGCTAGTGACTTTATGAGAAATCAAGATGCTGTTAAACAGATCCAAATAAATGAAAGAATAGAAGGCAATGTGAAATATCTCATGGGAAAAACGACTGACCTGGAAAATAGATCCAGGAGAGATAACCTAAAAATTATTGGACTACCTGAAAGCCATGATCAAAGAAAGAATCTAAAAATCATCCTTCAAGAAATTCTCAAGGAAAATTGCCCAGATGTTTTAGAACCAGAGGGCAAAATAGGGGTTGAAAGAATCCACTGATTGCCTCCTGAAAAAGATCCCAAAAAGAAAACTCCTAGGAATATTTTAGCCAGGTTCCAGAATTCCCAGATCAAGGAGAGAATGTTACAAGAAGCCAGGAAGAAATAATTTCAATATTGTGGAAACACAATCAGGATAACATAGGATCTGGCTGCTTCTACACTGAGGGATAGAAGAGCATGGAATATTCCAGAGGGGATTAAAACCAAGAATCACCTACCCAGCAAAACTGAGTATTTTGTTTCAGGGGAAAATATGGTCATTCAGTGGAATAGAGGACTTTCAAGCATTCTTGAGGGAAAAACCAGAGTTGAATAGAAAATTTTACATCCAGACACAAGAAGCAAGGGATGCTTGAGAAGGTAAACAGGGAAAGGAAATCACTATGAACTTATCAAAGTTGAACTATTTACACTCCTACAGGGAACAACAATAACTATAACTGATGAAACTTTTCTCAGTATGAAAAGAGTTGAAGAAGGGTATATGCCGAATATGATTACATATATGAATGTGTATATATGTTTTCAGGTATACATAGATAGTGGGCACAGGTCGAATTTAATAGGAAGGGATGATACTTAAAAGGGGAGGTTAAGAGGTGAGAGAGGAATGTGGTGAGGGGTAATGGGGAGAGACAATGGGGTGAACTGTCTAGTGTAGAGGATGCAGGGGAAGGTGGTTGTAGGGGAGGGGAAGAACAGGAAAGCAAAAAGGCAAAACCTTATTCTCATTGAATTTGGACCAGGGAGAGAATGACATGCATACTAAATAGGGTGTCCCACCCTACAGGAGTGTGGAGGGAGGGGGATGAGGGAAGGTGGTGGAGGGGAGGGAGGGCTGGTGGGGGAGGGATGTTGGAAGCACCCACTTTTGAAAAGGGACAGGATCAAGGTGGGGAGTGGACCAGGTGGAAGGTGGATGGGAGGGAGGGAAAGATAGCCAGTCTTTTACAATATATCTACTATGGTAATGTTTTGCATAGCTACACATGTACAGCATATACTGAGTTGCTTATCTTCCTTTGAAAATCCTTTTTTTAAAAGAATATATAAATACTATGGTTAATACTATTTTGCATATAATCGGGAGATAAGACGTGCAGGCAATGGGGCTTGGGGATTCACCTCTTGCCCTATTGGAAAAGTCAAAGGGGGTGTGGGAGAAGAGATGGGAGAGAGCAGATTGGATCAGAGGATATTCTGTATGACTGTTATTTTGGGGTGGTGGGTAGTGGGAAAATGGGGAAAAATTGTAACTCAAAATCTGACAGAAATGAATCATGTAAACCAGAAGTTAATAAAGCATTTGGAAAAAAAATGAAAAATAAAATATTAAATAAGGTTTTTAAAAATGCCAGTGGTACTATTTAGTCTAGCAGTCTACATTGGTCATTTATTTATATAGCCTTTCCTAGGATAAAATCTCTATGACATGTAATTTCATAATTTTATATACTATATACATATGTATATGTATATATATATTTGGTAGGGCAGTTGGGGTTAAATGACTTGCCCAGAGTCACACAGCTAGTTTTTGTGTTAAGTGTTTGAGGTTGGATTTGAACTCAGGTCCTCCTGAGCTCCATTCACTGCACCACCTAGCTGACCCATACATATTTTAAAAAATATATTGTGCCTTAATTTTTTTTGTAAAAAAAAAAGAGCCAAAACAATTCCAAAAGACTCATGATAAAAAAAAATGCTTTCTATCTCCAGAGAAAGAACTGATAAACTCTGAGTGCGAATTGAAGCATAATTTTCTCACTTTATTTTTCTTGCTTCTTTTTTAAAAAAAATGGCTAATATGAAAACATGTTTTGCATGATTTCACATGCATAAATTATATCATATTGCTTGCCTTCTCAGTGGGTGGAGGAGGGGTGGAAGGGAAGGAGAGAATTGTTAACTTGAAATTTAAAAAGAAAAGAATGCTAAAAAACAAATAAAATACTTTGAGGAAAAACTCTTATGGAAAAATAAAATATTTTCATAAGGTGATCTAAGGTAAGGCCTACTTGATACCTGTAGAGTAATAAAGAAAGAACTACTGCTTTAGTAGTTTTCAGATGCTGGCCTCCTCAAAACCAAATACAGAAAAAGAAGAAAACCCAAGGAAACACTAGATCTTGTTGGTTCCTTCCTACTTATTTTCTGCTTTTTCTTATCTTCCAACCCTAGAGGCAGTGTGTTATAGTGGGCAGGGCAGTAGACTTGGAGTCAGGAAGACTTTGGTTGAGTTCTATTTCAGATACTCACTTGCATGTGACACAGTGCCAGTCATTTGACCTCTCTCTATTTCATTCAATTAATATGTTAAATGAAGGCTCTGGACTCAGAGGTCACTTCCACGTCTAAATTTTTTATCCCTATATGCCCTTCATTGACATGCCTCTCACTGTTCAACTGAACATTTTCTCACCTGCTTTTTTTTCACTTGGACCTTCATCTGTCTTTACCTCCTCTCCACAAGAACCTCAGATTCTGCCCCTGGGTCCACTAGCTCTGATAGCTAAGTTGTTTTTTTGTTTTTTGTTTTGCCTTGCTTTGCCTTTTCTTGCCTTCCCTGGATGCAGCCTCTAGGTCACTCTTTCTGGCTGTCTCTTCACTATGTTTCCTTGCAGGACCCTATTAGCCATCCCCACTTTTGAGCAGCCCTCTAGTTACTATTTTTCTCCATTAGACTGTAAGCTCCTTGAGGTCAGAGAAAGTTGCTTATTTTTGTATTCTCAGTTCTTAGCACTCAGTGTCTAGCACATAGTAAGTGATAAATAAATTGGAGGCAGCTTCACAGTGGATAGAGCAATGGGTCTAGAGTCAATCCAGCCTTTAGACATTTATTAACTATGTGACCCTGGGCAAGTCACTTACCCTCTGTTTGCCTCAGTTTCCTCAAATGTAAAATAGTGATAGTAATAGCATTTGTGTTGTGAGGATCAAATGAGATTTTTGTCATAAACACTAAGCACAGTGCCTAGCACACTAGCACTTAGTAGGTGACATATAAATACTTATTTCTTCTTTCACCTTTCCCCAATAATTGCTTGTAGCACCAATGCAACATTCACAGTGCCTGTGGTCATAATAATATACCCACATGGTGCTTAATTGCAAAATATAGCAGACTTTACATGTAGAAAACAGAAGCAAAACATTTACGCAGACACCAGAAAACCAAATCACAACAGCAGGAAACCAAATTCATTATAGCACCATAGAATTTGATGCACTACAATGTAGCAGAGAGCCACACCATCCTTTAGCCTTCCCACAAACCAACACAAGCCTAATATTTGCTCACAAGCCTGTCTGCTTACCTGCCATCTTCTCTCCTCCTACCATCCACCTCTTCTGACTCCCAGCTTCCTGTGGGCTCTGCTACATCCTTCAGCAAACTCCTTCCATTATAGGCTCCATGTGATTACATTCAGCCTATTAGGGGGCAGAGTTTATTTTCAAAGTAGGGAAGGTCTTCAAATTCCCTTAGGCTTATTAAGGGGCAGGAAAGCTCTTCAAATTCCTATTACCATTACAATACTCTATCTATCTATGCATCTATTTTTCTACATATTTCTCTTGATGACATTTTCCTCTAGTTTGCCTTCCACATTGGTATTTAACATCTTCAAGGCATGAATCATGTGTGTTCTGTAGTGTGGATCCCCAAGCAAGCAGGATATCTTCACTGACCAACCACATAAGTAGACAAAGAGGCTAAGATACATACTGCTAGAGAAGGCAAGAGGATACGGTCCCCAAGTGACTGATATTAATCTACTTCTTGAATGACTGAAAAATTTTATGCTGCCACCTGAAATGGTTCATACCTCAACTTCCAGTAGATTTAACCCTAGTAAAAGATAGCTGCTGTAAGCCAATGGAACTGCTGGGATTTTTAAATATGCATTTCCCCTAATGTTAATTCACTCCCCACCTTCATGCCTCTCACAGCCTAGATTCTTTCTTCCCTTTCTTTCTGTCACCCCATGGAAATTGCTTTTAAGATCCTCACTTACTTACATAGAAACACCAGGACTCTGTTAAACTGAACCTACTTTCAGAGCACAGTGAGCCTCAGGGAGTGGAGAATTTCTCAAGACTGTTTGAGATAATGGGCCATACTGTGACAACCTTTAGTCATCAAAAGCCTCCTACCACTGGGAGGCCTGAGGAAGAGAAAAGCCAATCAACACTCAATGGCAGTCTTTAGAACCTCACTGGGAGAATAAGAAGGAAAGAAAGGCACAGGAAAGGGGACACCTAAAAGAGTAGCCAAATGAAGAACCATATTAGGAACAGGAACATAGTTAAATAGAATGCGAGGCAGGATGCCCACACAGATCAGAAAAGGTGACCTGTTAGAAAGTGTGTTGAATTTGAAATTAGAGGACCTGAGTTTAAATATTGTTTTGGTTATTTATGTGAGCTTGGGTCTTAATCTAGTCATGACTTATAACCACTTAATCTACCAGGGACTCAGTTTCCTAATTTGTAAAAGGAGGCAGGATGAGAAAGTGTTAAAGGGTTCTTCCTACTCTAGATCTATTGTTTATGAGCCTTGGAAACTGCCTCTTATGTTCAAAAGAACACCTTCTATTTCTTTCATTTAAAGCAATAGCAGAAATATATCTTTGTCTTCCACTCTGTCAAAAATCCACATGATACTCTTGAGAATTACACCCATTCTCACCCAGGTAAGGCTACAGCTCATTCCTGTGCTGCATCACAAATGCACAGAGGGAAGCATGAACCATAGGCTGTCAAAACCCCAAGAGAGATGCTGTGTGAAGGGGATTACTTTAGTTGTGTATGGAGACTTTGATAAGGATTTCAAAGGAGGTAGGCAAGACACAACTAAGTCAAGAACTTATGAATGTCTACCAGGAGTGCTCAAAAGAAAGGACATATGGGAAACTGGCCCAAGCAACTTCATTCCTCCCCAGGGCTTGCAACTCCAGAGACTGCTGAGAGGGAACTTTACTACATGAGATCATTCTTTCACCTTTAATTTGAACTTAAATCTTATATCACTAACAGTTATAGAACTCACCTGGTACATTCTTTCTTATATTATATATAATATAGAGAATTCTGATTTCTGTTTGCTCTTTTGCTTCGATAAATAGATTTATTTGCAATTCACTATCCATAATAATCTTTTGTGTAATCTATATTTGGTGGAAAGGACCTTAACTGATGAGTATAAGATAAGGACTACCCTTCTTTTCAAAGGGTTCAAAGAATTAATTTTTCTTTTTGAATTAGACTCATGCCCCTAGACTAGAGATAGTTGAGGGGTGGCAGATAGATGTAAGTCTATAAATTATAGAAGAGTTGCCAATCTGCATTAGGGGAAGACATTCCATCATTCCTGAATTTAAAAAAAAATTGGTGACATTGCTGCCAACGGAAATGCAAAAGCAAAAAGAAAAACATCCCTGCCCTCAAGGAGCTTACATTCTCCACTCTCAAATTATGAAAGTCAAATATAATCTTGCTTTCCTAAGCCTTGAGAAAGAAAATTAAATCCTCTGAAATTAAGAAATGGTTAAAAAATAATTGGTTGGGTATTTTCAAAATGATATATTAAATTGCAGAAAAGCAGCATTGAACACTAAAGGTATCAAAGGAAGAAAGCATATAGCTATTCTATTTAGGTTGAAGTAAGCAGAAAAGGAAGGCAGCTAGGCAGCACGGTGGATAGAGTGTAGGGCCTGGAGTCTGGAAGAGCTGAGTTCAAATTTTACCTCAGACCTTGGGTAAGTCACTTAAACCTGTTTGCCTCAGTTTCCTCATCTGTAAAATGAGCTGGAGAAGGAAATGGCAAACTTCTTCAGTATCTTAGCCAAAAAAAAAAAGCCAAAAACCAAACTTAAATGGGGTCATAAAGTGTAAGACAGCACTGAAAAACAAATAAACTAAAAAACCCAACTAGGAATATTTTGAAAACTAGTTTCCTTTCATTGTGAAAGTACACAAATCACGGAAGATAACAAATACAATGTTTGTTGAATATCTACTCCTTGGACAGATACTTCAGATACTAATAAATGCTTGGATGTAAATATTTCCACTGTAAAAATATAGTTTCTCACATATAGCTCTGTTGTAAGCCTTACCAAGTTTCTATTGTATTATTTATTTTAAAATGTTAAGACTGGAATATATGGAGATTTCTGAGCCTAGGAAGGCAGTATGGTAAGGGGGGAAAAGCAATGATCGTAGAATCAGAGGAACTCTAATGCTTACCTGAATGACCTTGGGTAAGTCATTTAACCTCTCAAGGCCTCATTATCTTAGACTGTAAAATCTGAGGGTTGGACTAGATTATCTCTGAGGTCCATCCTAGTTCTTGATCAATTCACTGGGCCTGAATTTGTTTTTTTCATTTTTCAGTCATGTCTGACCCCATTTTCTATTTTCTTGGCAAAGATATTGGAATGATTTGCCATTTCCTTCTCCAGCTCATTTTATAGATGAGGAAACTGAGGCAAACAGAGTTAAATGACTTGCCCAGGGTCACAGAGCTGATAAATCCCTGAGGTCAGATTTGAACTCAGAAAGATGAGTCTTTCTGATTCTAAGGTCAGTGCTCCATCCATTGTGCAACCTAGTTGTCCAAGGCCTCAATTTACTTATCTGCAAAATGAAGGTATTTGACCAAGTTCCTGTCAACATCTATCTTCCTAGGGATAAAAAATTGATGCAAATTGTCATGATATCTGGTATTAAAAAACTAGCAGAAAATGGATAAGATCTTTACTTTCCCTGTTCATACCATGATATGCTTTTAAGGTCAATCTTCATAACCATTTTCTTTATCATTTTCTTTTAAGTTTAGACAATCAACAAAACAAGAAACCAAGACCTGGAGGTGTAAATGCTCCCACTGAATATTCAACTATTGGCTCTCTCAGCAATCTGAGTTAACTGTTGGCTTTTTGAGTAGTCCAAGCTGGCTCCAGCACACTTCTATCCCATTGAACAAAAATTTGAAAAAGAAAACCTTCATAACAAATATGCAGAATCAAGGATGTTAATGTGCAAAAATGTATGTCTCATGTTTCTTTTTGAGTCTATTTCCTCTCTACAAGAATGATATATTCATCTTCAGTCCTCTGGAATAATGTTTTGTTTCATTGATCAGAGTTCTGAAGTCTTTGCATGTTGTTTTTCCTTTATAATGCTGTTGTCATCATATAAATTGTTCTCCTGACCAGGTTCAGATCTCTCTGCATCAATTCATAGAAGCCTTCTCAGGTTCTCTGATACTGTCCTTTTCATCGTGTCTTGGTACAATAACAATAATAGCTCTCATTTATATAGTACTTCAAGGTTTGCAAGGTGCTTTATAATTATTATCTCATTTTGTCCTTATAACAATCCTTCTAGGTGGGCAGTATTTTGTGTCCTTTTTACAAATGAGGAAGCTGAGATTGAGCAATAAAATGACTAGGTTAAAGTCACCTAATTGATAAAACTGAAGACCAGATTGGAACTTAGGTCCTCCTGATTCCAGGTCCAAGACTCTTATCTACTGTCACCTAGCCACTCCAATAATACTCCTTTACTTATTTTTTTGGAGGGGCAAAGGCAGGGTAATTGGGGTTAAGTGACTTGCTCAAGGTCACCTGGCTAGTAAAAGTTAAGTATCTGAGGCCAGATTTGAACTCAGGTCCTCGACTCCAGGGCTGGTGCTTTATACACTCTACCACCTAGCTGCCCCATATTCTTTTACTTTCAAATGCTATAATTTGTTTAGTCACTCTCCAATAGGCAGGCACCCTATTAGTTTACAGTTGTATTCATCAATTTTAGACAGGCAGATTTCCTACTTTAGGGGAAGCAACCCATAATAGAATGGTCATTTGAAAAACTATATCCTTGCTTAGCTATGGGTTGTGAATTTCTGGCCACCATATTTAGACTCCAGGGCTGCCTAGCCCAGGGGTCTAATCCCATTCATACATGAAAGGAATCCCCATTTACCATTCAGTCTCTGCTTAAAAAATAAATGTACCTATGTTAATTTGCAATTCACTTTAGAGAAAAATTAATCATCATTTAATAATTATTAAATATAAAACAAATTATTGATTAGTTCTTTGAAAGGGCAAATTTCAGAGTTATCAAGAATCCCTAGAAGAACAAAAAGTAAATTAACCTGTACATGCTGCTTTGTTGTTTCACTCTTTGTTTAGGAACTAAGATATTCATGTTTTCTAAGACTTTCTCCATTAAAAGCCAGTTACATCCATGACAAACACTAACATTCATTTATCCAATAAGCATGCACTGACCATTTACACTATGTTAGGTGCTATGGAGGACAAAAAAAGTATAAATAATACATATGGCAACCTTAATTTAGAGAGACTGGGAAGTAACTCTAAAAAATTTCTAAGAAGTTCAGTACTTCTCAACACAGTTCATTCTGCTTCTGAATAACCGTGATTATTAAGACATCTAATATTTGCTATGCTATGCCACTGTGCCTATAAGAGTGGGTAATAATTAGTTTAGCAATATTTTTAACCCTAGGCACTTCCTAGCTTCTCTTAATTAAGACTGCTATACATTTATTTATGCATTTTTGTGTCCTTCAAAGCACCTGATGTTGTATAGGTGGTCATTATGCACTTATTGAACAAATAAATAGTGGCATCGTTTGACATGCATGTAACCCACTTTTCTGCATATTAAACAGTGGAAGTCTGGTGTAATGGAGAGAAAGCCTTACCAAACATGGATATCTTAGTTCCTAAACAAGCAGGGAAATCACAAAAGGGCTTGTACCGTTTAATTTCCTTATTGTGCTTTTCTTGAAATTCTTGATCACTTTAAAATTTAGCCTTTTCAAAGAATAAACAATTTAGCTCAAAAATGAATTGCAAATTGTCATAGGTACATTTATCTTTCTCCTATTATCTTACATAGCAGTTAATGACTTTGGTTTATTTACTCTAGGTTATATACTCTCATTGTTTGAGTGGTATGTGATTTTGTATAGAATGAGTTAGTAGCGAAGGGAGCAAATAATTTATCATCATTACTTACTATCTTTTAAGTTTCCCTCTATGCCTATAACATTGTAACCAAAATATATTCTTGAGCTCTGTGGGAACTCTTTAGCCAAAGATGATCAAGAGATAGAAAGTAAAATCAATTTCTAAAAAAGACCATTAGAAGTACATTTGTAACTTTAGGTTTTGTTAAGAAGGAGTAGGCAATTTGAAGTCAAAGAAAATTTAATCTAGAACCAACATGGCAGCATTTTTGTGGTAGTCAAAAAAAATTTAACAAAGTGAGTGGGACCATCAAAGGTAGGCAGAGTGATTGAGAGAAAAGACAGCTGGATTTGTAATCAAAGGGCCTGGGTTAGAATTCTGACACTGCCACTTATTCTCTGTGTGACCTTAGGTAAGTTACTCACCTTTTCTGGTCCTCAGTTTTCTCATCTGTAAAATGAAGATTTTTGGATTAAATAATCTCTAAGGTATGTTCTGGCACAAAAATATATGACCTTATAATGGAGGAATGGCTGAATGAACTGTGGTTTAGGAATATAATAGATTATTATTATGCTCTAAAAAACAACACATATGAGGAATTCAGAGAAATGTGGGAAGGTGGCTACAAATAGGGGAGAGAGCAACGGACAGACGTAGGATAATAATCTACACAATGATTATAATGGGTAAATGAAAAGAATGCTAAAGAAAAACCAAACATTGAGTAATCAGAATGACTCATATAATGACTCATGAAAAGAGATGGAGAAAAGCAATGCTTTCCTTTCATGAAAAAGGGGGTTCTATGGGATGCAGGTTGTTGAATGCACCACATGACACTGTGCCAATTGGTTTTGCTTAATTGTTTTCTTAACTATAAGGGAGGGATCACTGAGTGGGTGTGGGAGGGGAGGGTATAACCAGAAATGATTATGGTTTTAAAAACCCTAATAAAGCATTATTTTAGTGTTATTGATGATAAAATAAGATAATCTAGTTTTCAATATCTAACATTTTCTCTCTCTCTATTTCTCTCCCCAACCCACACTCCCCTTTCTCTTTCTATGTCTCTGACTCTGTCTTTCTCTTACTCACTGTCTCTGCCTGTCTCTGTCTTCGTTCCCTCTCTGTATCTTTTTGCCTCTTTCTGTCCCTTCCTTCCTTCCTTCCTTCCTTCCTTCGTTCCTTCGTTCCTTCCTTTCTCTCTCTGTTTCTCTCTGTCTCTCTGTCTGTCTCTCTGTCTCTCTCTCTCTGTCTCTCTCTGTCTCTCTCTCTCTCTCTCTCTCTCTCTCTCTCTCTCTCACACACACACACTCACACACACACACACACACACACACACACACACACACACATACACCAACACAAACATACACCCTTAACCGGGTTCCTCTATAAACTCCATGATTAGTTGTGAAAAATCCCTCAATTCTAAGTAAACCACACATGTCTTGCCATTGTAACAGTAGTTCACAAGCCATCCCACCACCCCCATCCACTGACTGCTAAAAGATAACAGGAAGCGTGGGTGAGCAAGGAACTGTTCCCCTGAGAATTTCCCCAGGCTGAATTTCCTTTTGGCTTTTACTTAGTGTTTTTATTCCATGGGTCATATAAAGGCTTGCAATGCACTGTACTATAGTTATTTTACCCAAACATAAAAGCCAAAGTCACAACCTTTTTAGGTATTTCATTGCTTGAGAATCATGATTGTATTCTTTTTTTTTTTTATAAGCAATTGGGGTTAAGTAACTTGCTCAAGGTTACATGGCTAGTCATTATTTATGTGTGGGTGCTCATTTTCTGAGGCTGGATTTGATCTCGGGTCATCCCAACTCCGAGGCCGGCACTCTTACTCACTGCGCCACCTAGCCGCCCCTCATGATTGTATTCTAATACTCCAGGAAAGCACTATGAGTTTTATAACAGATTAAATTCAAGTTTCCTATACCCTCTTCCAGATGTTGTTTTGTAGAATCACTGGAAGACTGATTCTAATGGTACAATCCATGTGCTAGTTAGCTTGATCAGCAACATAGATGATATTTTCAAAAGATTTGATGTCAATGACAGAGAGAGGAGGATACAGAATACCACCACGCTATGCATTACACATCATTGTATCAATAGTAAGGCCTTAGAACTGGAAGGAACCTTAGATGTCATGTAGTCCAACCCTTCATTTTAACAATAAAGAAAGTGAGTCCCATGGAGATTTAAGTGACTCACCTAAGCTCACCATAAGTAATGAAGTTAAAATTCGAACTCAGACCTTTTGACTCTCAAATGAACATTTTTTCAACTGTACTACGAAGGTAGGGTTCTACCTTAGTAGAAGTTGTTGCAGATAGATGGATAGATAGATATAGAGATATATACATAGATATAGATAGAGATCTATTTGTCTATAGAGAGAGATGCACACACACACAAAGTGTGTGTGTATGTTGTGTGTAATCATTTGGTAGCCTCTTTTCAAGTTATGACTATCACCAAGTTTAGGCTAGTCATTAGGCAATAGCCAATTCCATTCTCCATATTCAAAGCCTTTCTATAGAAAAATAATATGTGTGTGTATATATCAGATTGTTCCAATTATATATTGCTAGTGTCAATCTTATTTGTTTCTTTTTGTTTCATATTTTTCTTTTTAAAGAAGGGAAGCAAAAGGAGGAAATATTTTAATGGATGGAATGTGATGAAACAATAAAAACAATTTAACAACATAACTATGGATATGAATGGGATTAACTCACTCATAAAATGGAGGAAGGTAACAGAATGGATTAGAAAGAAGAATCCAACAATAACTTCTTTGTAAGAAATCCTGGGACAGATCCACACAGAATTAAAATGAGGGATTGAATAGAATCTATCATGCCTCAAATGAATACATAAAGCAGGGTTGGCAATCATGGTCTCATACAAGGCAATGATAAAAGTGGTTAAAAGAGGGAGGCATGGAAACTATATTATACCTAAAGGTACCATAGATAATTTTAAAATATTATGTGTATGTATATATATATATATATATGTTTTTAATACACATATATACACATAGATATAGATATAAATTTAGATATAGATATAGATATGAACTGAATGGCATAACATTTACATACTTAAAGGAAACATTAGCCAACCTTTAGTGAGAATGAGTCAACAACATCAAAAAGATTGTTGTGAACTTCAATTTTCCCTTTTCAGACATGTTTAACAAAAAAAAAAAAGATAAATAAGACAGAAGTTAAGAATCTGCATACAGTTTTAGAGAATTTAGATATATTGGAATAGGGTTGGGGAACCTGTGACTTTGAGGCCACATATGACCTTCTAGGTCCTTGGGTACAACCTTTTGACTGAGTCCAAGTTTTATAAAAAAACATCTTTTTTATTAAGGGCACTTGTTCTTTGAGGTTTGGATTCAGTCAAAGGGTCATACTTGGGGAACTAAAGGACCATATGTAGCCTTAAGGCCATAGTTCCCCACCCCTCTATTAGACCCATGGGAAATACTCACTAGAAATTTAAAGCAGTATATATTTTTCTAAACTTTACAAAATATGACCATTTGCAAGGGCATAAAAGTCCATAAAATGCAAAAAAAAGAAATGTTTAACAAACTTTACTGAACACAACTCAATACAAATTATTATCATTTGGGGGAATTTGGGGAAAAATGATTCAAACCTAAATGGGGATTAAATAAAATTATCCTAAAGAAGTAGTGAGTGAAATGACAAATTATAGAAATAATAAATGATTCTTATCAAAGAAAATTACAATAAGGGGACATACTAAAACTTGTGATATGCTCAAAGCATTCTAAGCATTCTAAATACTTTCAACAACAAAAGAGAAAAAAGAGATCAATGAACTTGTTATGTCACTATGAAAGTGATAGTTTAATTTTTAAAAAAAGCACTAATCCAAAAATAGAAGTTATGAAAATCAAATAATTCAACAAAATTGAAAATAACAGAAAACATTGAATTGACCAATAAGACTAGGAGCTATTTAAAGAGATAATTATTTTGATTAAAATAATAGACAAGCTATTAGTCTATTCTGTTTTTTGAAAGGGGGAAAATCAAATGTCCAAAATAAAAAATGAAAAAAATAGATCACAACAGATGAAGAAAAAGTAAAGGAGCATGTTAGAAATATTTTTGTCCAATTGGGTATAAAAAAACTGAATAATTAAATGATATGGATGAATACTTACAAAAATATAAAACATTTAGATTAACCAAATGAAAAATAAATCACCTAGATAAATACATAAAAAAAGAAAGAAAGAAATTGAACAGGCATAAATAAACTCTACTTCCTTCCCAGAATAGAGAAAATAAATATACTACTGAGGTTCTGCTACAAAACAAATATGATCCTGATATTCAAACAAGGAAGAGATAAGTCAGAAAATTATAGACTCATATCTTTAATGAACATTGATGCAAAAATATTGAACAAAATGTTAGCAAAGAGACTATAGAAGTATATTATAAAATTTTTTTACTATAACCAGGTTAGATTAAAAGGAATAAGACTCCTCTGTTTAGCTTTTAAAACCTTGCATACCTAGCCCAACCTCTCTTTTCATTTTCATTAGACATTACTCTCCCTCTCATCTTCTTCAATATAGCTAAACTAGTCTTCTCTCTTCCTTACAAAGGACACTTTATCTCCTGAATTTTTGCTTTTATACTGGCTATCCCTTATTCCTTCTCATCTCTGCCTCAAAGAATCCCTCTCTTCAATAAAGATGCATCTCAAAGATCATCTTCTGTAAGAAACTTTTCCTGATCTCCCAAGTGTCTATACTATCTGTCTCAAACTATCTTGCATTTGTTTATTTTGCAAATAGAAATGCATTTATTAACTCCATAGTTATGTTGCATATGCTTTTTTATGTACTTATCTTCTCTATTAGAATATAACCTTACTTCAAGTAGATAATTTCAGTATTTATGTTTAAATTTCAGTGAGCACAGTACTAAACACATAATAGGCACATAAGAAATACTTGTTAATTGATTCATCATTAGGAAAATTATAAACATAATAGATTATATTAAAAGCTGAAATAGTCATAATTTCCAGGTTATATCAGCAGACAGGGGAAAAGTTTTGGACAAAATATAAAGCTAATCTATATTAAAACACTAAAAAATATATAGGAGTAAATGAACTTTTCCTTTACTAACAGTATCTAAAACCTGGTCTTATCTGTAATGCAGAAACATTCAAATCTTTCCCAATCAGAGCAGGGTGAATCAAAGTTCATTATAATCATTACTATTTGACAGTTCTAGAAATATTAGTTATTGACACAAGATAAGATAAAAAATGAAAGAATAAAAATAGGCAAAGAAAAAACTTAAATTATTACAATTTGCAAAGGATAAAATGGTTTTCTTAGAGAGCTCTCATCTACTAAAATAGTTAAAATAATTATCAGTTTAAAATAACAGGATATCAAATAAACTATTATATATGTTACTAAGCCTAGCAAGAGGCTATATAAAACATTTTTATTAAAAATGACCATAAAATATATAGTAGACAATCTATTAAAGAGGCATTCAGGAATTATTTGGATGGAACTACAAAACACTCTGCAGAAATGAAGGAAGACAAATAATTTCTGAGATTAATTATTCATTGTTGAATTATGCATATTAAAATTTTATAATAATTTAAAACTATTTTGTTTTTATAATACCTATATTTCCCAATATATCCTATCTCTCTCCCCATCACATTTAGCCTTCCTTTATAATAAAGAACAAAAAAGAGGAAAAACAGAATTCAACAAAAGTAGTCAGCACATCAACTGAAGATACAAATTCTTTTATGCCTAAGTACTACCACATAAAATAATTAGAGATAGATTTTACTTCTCAGAAACAATGACTTCATAATGCTTTTTTATTCATGATATCTTTCATTCTAAATTTGAAAATGACACATTGCAATTCAATATGAGATAATAATAGGAAAATCTTCGTTTTTAAACCCAGACCCCCACTATTTAAGCAATCCAACAATATTTTTTTGTTTTCTTTTAAAAATTTTCTTTTAGTTTACAACATTCAGTTCCACAAGTTTTTGAGTTCCAAATTTTCTGTCCTGCCCTCTCCTACCTCCTCTCCCCATTGCTCCCCTCCCCTCCCTGCCATGACAGCATGCAATCTGATATGGGTTCTACATATACCTTTTGATTAAATATTAGTCAAATTGTAAAAAAAAGACTTATAACCAATAGAATGAATAATGAGGAAGAAGAAACAAAACAAAAATAGAGAAAGCAAGTAGTTTTCTTCAATCTGCATTCAGACTCTGTAATACTTTCTCTGGAGAGGATAGCCTTTTCTGTCATGAGTCCTTTGGAGTTGTCTTATAACCTTGCATTGCTGAGGGGAGCCCAGTCTATCAAAGTCAGTCATCACAGATATGATGTGTATGTAACTGTATACAATGTTCTCCTGGTTCTGCTCGTTTCACTCAGCATCAGTTCATATAAGTCTCTCCCGGTTATTATGAAGTCTGTCTGCTCCTCATTTCTTATAGCACAATAGTATTCCATTATATTTGTACACCACAACTTGTTTAGCCATTCTCCAACTGATCCCCTTGATTTCCAATTCTTTGCCACCACAAAAAGAGATTCTATAAATGTGTCTTTTTCCCACTTCTATGATCTCTTTGGGATATAGCCCTAGAAGTAAGCTGGGTCAAAGGGTATGCACATTTTTATAACCCTTTGAGCATAGTTCTAAATTGCTCTCAAGAATTATTGGATCAGTTCACAACTCCACTAGCAATTCATTAGTGTTCCAATTTTTCCACATCTTCTCCAGCATTTATCATTTTCCTGTTTTGTCATGTTAGCCAATCTGACCAGTGGGATGTGGTACCTAAAAGTTGTTTTCATTTGCAATTCTCACCTAGCCGTGTGACCTTGGGCAAGTTACTTAACCCCAATTGCCCTGAAAAAAAAAAAAAAACATTTGCAATTCTCTGATCTATAGAGATTTAGCACATTTTTTCTTATGATTATAGATATCTTTTAGTTCTTCCTCTGAAATGGCCTGTTCATATCCTTTGACCATTTATCAATTGGGGAATGACATAGGCTTATAAATTTGACTCAGTTCTCTGTATATTTTAGAAATGAGGCCTTTATTAGAGATACTGGTTATAAAATTCTTTTCCAGTGTTCTGTTTCCCTCCTAATCTTGGTTGCAATGGCTATGTTTGTACAAAACCTTTCCAATTTAATGTATCAAAATTATCCATTTTGCATTTCATAATGCTCTCTATTTCTTGTTTGGTTATAAATTCTTCCCTTTCCCATAAATCTGACAGGTAAACTATTCCTTGCTCTCCTAGACTGTTTACAGTATCAGCCTTTATATCTAAATCGAGAACCCATTTAGACTGTATTTTGGTATATGGTATAAGATATTCACCTATACCCAGCTTCTGCCATACTATTGTCCAGTTTTCCCAGAAGTTTTTTTCAAATAGTGAGTTCTTATCCCAGAAACTGGAGTCTTTGGGTTTATCAAACATTAGATTACTATAGTCATTGATTACTGTGTCTTGTGTACCTAATCTATTCCACTGATCCACCATTCTATTTCTCAACCAGTACCAAGTAGTTTTGATGACTGCTAATTTATAATACAATTTAAAATCTGGTATGACTAGGCCATTTTCCCTAGCATTTCTTTTCATTAATTCTCTTGATATTCTCGACCTTTTGTTCTTCCAGATGAATTTTGTTACTATTTTTTCCTAGCTCTATAAAATAAAACAACAAATTTTTAAAAGACAAGTATGCCAAAGGAGTGTAGAAGTAAGAAGAGTGTGTGTGGGGAGAGAGAGAGAGAGAGAGAGAGAGAGAGAGAGAGAGAGAGAGAGAGAGAGAGAGGTCTTAAAGCTATTTTCTGGTAGAGCATTGATTTGAATGACATTATATCAAGGAAAAAAAAACTGACACTAACTTCTTCAGACCACCGAAAAGTAGTGAGTCTAAATATGATCCATTGTTGGCTCAGACTTTCCAAAATGGCATATGAATTATAGCAAAATTCTTCAACTATTTCCTCTTTGATATGAGCCTCATGTCATCTTTCAGATTAGAAGGCATCACAATTTGATTAACAAAAAGAATGCCAATGACTTCTCAAGATATAAATATACAATTGATTAGAGAAATGCAAATCAAAATTACTCTGATGCACAATATCACACCTATCAGATTGACTACCATGATAAAACAGGAAAATTATAAATGTTGGAGAAGATGTGGGAAAATTGGAACACTAATGCATTTTTGGTGGAGTTGTGAACTGATCCAGCCATTCTGGAAAGTACTTTGGAACTATGCCCAACGGGCTATAAAATTGTGTATACTTTTGGGCTGCATCCAAAAGGCATTGTAAAAACAAGGGAAAGGATCTACATGTACAATTGTGGTGGCAAAGAATTGGAAATTGAGGGGATGTCCATCAATTGGGGAATGACTGAACAAATTGTGGTATATGAATATAATGTGATACTATCTTGCTATAAGAAATAATGAGCAGATGGACTTCAGAAAAACCTGGAAAGATTTATATGAACTGATGCTGAGTGAAATGAGCAGAACCAGCAGAACACTGTACACAGTAACAGTCACATTGTGCATGATTGACCTTGATAGATTTAACTCTTCTCAGCAATATGAGGATCTAAGACAACTCTAAAAGACTCACAATGGAAAATGCTATCCACATCCAGAGAAAGAACTTGGGAATCTGAATGAAGATGGAAGCTTACTATTTGCTCCTTTTCTTTTATTGTCTTGTTTCTTCTTTTTCATGGTTCCTCCCATTAGTTTTAATTCTTCTTTACATCATGACTAATGTGAAAATATATTTAACGTGAATGTAAAAATAGAGCTGATATCAGATTGCATGCTGTCTTGGAAAGGGGGGAGAAAAAAGTGGGGGAGAATATTCAAAACTAAAAATCTTATGGAAGTGAATGTTGAAAACTAAAAATAAATAATTATTTTCAAAAAAATGATAAACCAGTTCGGATCCGCCTCAGACACTTAACGCACACACAAACAAAAACCTAGCCATGTGACGTTGGGCAAGTTACTTAACCCCAATTGCCCTCCAAAAAGCAAAAAAAAAAAATGATAAACCAATTGTAGTGCCAACCTGATTAATTAAAATCTTTAAGTATAAAGAAGAAAATTGAAAGCCAATACATTTAGATTTTTTAAAGTAACATGTGAATTTTATTTTATGATCTATGGTGTTTTTAAATTAAAAAGAAGCAACTTATGAAAAATACAAAATAAGTACAAAACAAAATAAGTTTAAGATATGAAAAAGATATAAATACACATTGATGTACTTTATACAAAAATTCTCAGCAAAGATATTGCTCAATAAATTTATAAACACAAGAAAAAAATAGAAGAGCTGGGAAGCAAATAAAGTGACCCAAAAAGTGTCAGAAGTATAAAGATCAAATCATTATCTGTTTGATATTTAGTGAACAAACCAACTGAAATCTTTGCAATGTTTTTCGAATTCCTCAAAGCCTTTGATTCAATTCTGCACTCATGGATTAGTCATGTATGGCCCAAATATAAAATAGATCCAAACAAAATGAGAACAATAGAGTATTCGATGTCCACATGAAAAACTTTTCTTTGTTTGAAACACATAACTAATACAAAAATGTTAAGAAAAAATGATATGAAACATTCTACCTTCCAGAGAGAAAGCTTAAAGTCACTCTGGTTCTTCCTAGATTTAAATCTCTTATCATTCCTTAATAGGACTAGGTATGTGTTTGAAATCAAAGAGGCTGTCATACTAAAAATTCCTATTAGTCACTGCATGTACATCATGTTATATGACTCCATTGAAAAGCACATAAAATAACTACTTAAATCATGGGTACTTTATCCAATAATAACAAAATGCTATTTGGACTAGATAAGTATAAGGTTTTTATTGTATGCTAAGGAAGAAGAGAAACTAAAGGGGTTAAGATTAAATCTAGAGGTAAAGATAAAATGTTTGATATAGGCATACACCACTAAAATTTCAGAATGTAAATGAAGGTCCTTTATTTCTGGAAGGAACCTCAAAACAGCTAAGACTCAAGTGGACTTAAAAGGTATTCCATGGGCAACTTTTGTGGGAACTCAATCAATGATATATTGACAAGTTTTGAACAAATAGTTTTCATGTAGTTTTGTTTATAGGAATGGAGTAGTTTATGATGATTCAGGACCACACATATCATTACCATGAGAAATTACAAAAAAGTAATTTAAGTTAATAGGGAACCTGTAGTAACTGACATTCAACTAAAGCCATGAAGTAGTAGAAACTGTGCAACATGTTACATGTTGCAAACATTTGGCATATACTGGATAATTAAGAAGACAGGATCAAGTACATTGGATTATATAATAGAACCTCTTATAAACTATCTGTTTACAAGTTCCAATTCTACAAATAGAAACCACAAAATATTCTTAGAAATTCAGTAAATAAACTAGAACTTGGGCACCATTATAGGCAGAACTATTGTCCATATCTGTCAAGATATAACACTGATCCATAAAAACTTAAGAAGAGTGTTTTAAATTGATGACCCCATACCAAACACTTCTAATTTATGAATTACATGGAAATAAAACCCTTTGAAATAAAGAGACCTAGCAGAATAAATTAAAGTGGGAACAGGATGTGATCTCTGTCATCCTGTTACTGAAGTTGTTTAGAAAATGCTTTCAGTGAATCTACAGATGAGATTATATCTGAATGCTCTTGTTTGCTTAAAAAAAGACTGTTATTTTATCCATTTGTGCAGTAGATCACAGAATAATAAATATAAAATAATATTGGTAGAAAATGAACAACTTGGACTCAGAGCCTTCCTCTTTGAAACCTATCTAAAAAAATGAGAAGACTGATAATGATTATAAATAGCTAGCATTTATGTAGCTCTTTAAGGTTTGCAGAATTCCTTAAATATATTATTACTAGCTTAATCCTCACAATAGTTCTGATTAGTAAATGCTTTCAATCTACCCATTCTATAGATGAAGAGGTTATAGTTAAGTGACTTACCATATGTGACTTACACACAAGGTAAGTATCACAAGGCAGGATTTGAAACAAAATCCCTTTTGAATACAAGTCTATATCCCAAATAGGTAAAAGTATAATTAAGTAGCCTGTTTGTCTTTTAAAAATTGGGAGTCAGGAGGGAGGCTTTGTTTAGGCTTCTTTTCTGTTGTGTCATGACCCCATTTGGGATATTTTTGGCAAAGATACTGGAGTGGTTTGCCATTTTCTTTTCAGCTCATTTTACAGATGAGGAAACTGAGGCAAACAGGGCTAAGTGACTTGTTCAGGGTCACACTGCTAGTAAAAGTCAGAGTTGAACTCAGGAAGCTGAGTCTTTCTAACTCTAGTCCTGGTGCTCTATCCACTATGCTACCTTAATTGCCCCAAGAGTCAGATTAGTGAATAACAAATGTAATATGTCAACAATTTGATATAGCAATTTTAAAGGTTTATCAGTCTTGGACTGCCTTAAAAGAGGATTAACTTCTAGGAATATGGAAATAATAGTCCTGTTCTCAGTGCTGGCCATTGTATCACATCTGGGATATCTTGTTCTCTCTGAATACCCCAGTTTAGGGAATCCATTGATGAGCTAGAAAAAAGTCCAAGGCTGAGCATCTGGAATGGCAAATGGATTCTACTACAGGCCATATGAGAGCTGGTTGAAGGAAGTGGGCATGTTTAGCTTAAGGAAAAGAAGATTCAAGCCTGGCATAATATCAGCATGTGTAAAGGGGATTAGACTTGTTCTGTGTGATCTTAGAATTAGGAAAAATGGGAGGAAGCTACAAAAGTAAATATCATGTCAACTTTGAGTATTCTATTCACCAGTCT
This sequence comes from Gymnobelideus leadbeateri, assembly GCA_011680675.1. Classification (NCBI taxonomy): domain Eukaryota; kingdom Metazoa; phylum Chordata; class Mammalia; order Diprotodontia; family Petauridae; genus Gymnobelideus; species Gymnobelideus leadbeateri. The sequence continues at coordinate 59,560 of WOXC01004863.1, forward strand.
AAACATCTCAAGTTCTATTCTGTACTTTTTTCTAGATTACCCATCTTCCTAAACTCTGGCGTCCAAAGAAAATTCAGGCTTCACGTTGCGTCATTAAATGTTCTTGGAAGGTTTCTTACAAGATAGCTGTATGGTAGGTTGTATCTCAGCACATTTACCACCCTTACTGGGTGAAAACAACATAAATTGTGCAAAATAATTCAATATAAATTAAAACAAAAGAAGAATGGACACTTATCCCCTCAAAGCAAATTCCCCTCAAATTTTTCGGGGGGAAAAATCAATAGAAATCTGCCTAATGAATAAATTCTTCCTAACTGAGCCTAGCATACAAAGTGCCCTACTTCCTATATAACCATCTCGTCAGTCCTGCATTTTGGCCTTTGGTTGAGTGAAGGCCTCTTCTGGCCCCAAGAGTCATCACCTGCTGTCTTATTTTATAGATGACACCTTACTAAATGAAATAGTGAACAAAAGACTCAGAGTGAGTGTTAGCCTGTTCATTGTACCTATCAAATAAGTTAAGGTCTTGATAGTGACTTCAGAAATTGTTGTCAGAAATTTAAGTCATGAGCAAAATTTGGCACTTTTGTTCATTATATGAGATCATGATAACCTATGCATGGAAGCATTTTTCAGAAATGCTGCCAATCAAACCCATGAAATCAGGGTTTTTTTTTCTCTGAGAGAACATGCCCAAAGTCAGTCATAGGATGAATCCAATTCTCTCTCCACTTCCTTTTCTCCTTTTACTGCCTCAACGAAATTTAGTGCTTAAAAATCCCAGACAGAAGATCTGAAAATTGATTCTGCAGTTAATGTCTTCCCTCCCAGTCACCACCTTGGCACTCTTGAAAAGTAAAGGAGTATCCCTAACCCAGGGGTGGGGTACCTGCCAGGTCCTTGGGTCCTTTTATTAAGAGGAATTGTTCTGTGAAGTTTAGATTCAGTCAAAGGTCACACTTGAGGACCTAGAGGGCCACATGAGGCCCTGAGGGGGTAAATGATGAGATTTTTCCCATATGAAAAAAGAAAGCCTAGAAACCATCCTTGGAGTTGCCACTCTGGCAATCCAATCCAGATAAAGATTTGGAGGACTATGGCAATTTTCCCATCTCATGATGTTTGTAAGGAATATCCTCTAATGCATGTCACTTAGACACAGAAGTCTCATGCATGATTTTTCCTCTTTTCCTGTTCCTACCCTGGAGAATGATTTGCCACGTAATCCCTCATTTGCAGAGATCTTTGTCCCAAATGTGGGAATAGAAATGTGTAGAAGAAGCCCATCATTTCAGAACTCCTAGAACTCACAGAGAGAGCACTTATACAGATTGTTGCACGGAGTTGCCTGAATCATCTTTGGTGGCTTCTGCTCTTTTTCCTAAGTTTCCTCTCATAACTCAGTCTGGCAATACCTAAGCTTTTAACATGAAGCATGTGTTGAACTTGCTAACCTCTGAGACAAAACATTGGGGATGTTTATAGATAGCTGGAAGGAATTAAAGAAACAATGTTTGAGGGGAAGAAACTTCCATAATGAGGAAAAGGGAAGCATCAACTCAGCTACCATTTTTATTTTTCAGAGTTTCCATGAGGTAGGGAACTAGCCAGATGTCATCTCCTTAATGTGAGGAGGGCATTGATGCTGCACCACCTTACTGGGCTGGACAGTAGAAAATGAGTGGCAGTGGGGAAGGGGCTCCAAAAAGGTGGACATTTGCCACATTGCAAGATGGAACTGTAGAATAGGAGTTCAAGGCAAGAAGGCTGAAGGATAAAGGGTATGAATTAGCCCAGCCCCAATTCAGACAAAGGAAAAACTGGTAAATAATCTAGAAAATGTCAATACAATAATTTATTTATGAAATGAAGTATGGTGGCTTGAAAACCTTCAAAAAAAGAGATAGGAAGGCAATAAATTCTATGGTATTCTTGTTGTGCCTGGTTTTCCGAGTTCCCCCCCTCCCCCCCTTCTCCACAGGGAAGTGAGCAGACTGCCAGGTCAGCTCTGCCTTCCCCTACTGGGTCTCCGCCCTTTCCCTGTCAGCTCACCTGCATAGAGGTCGGCAGGCTTTTGGGTCAGGGCGGGAATTTCAAGGTGTGTTCTGACCAATCACTGCTTGCCTGGTACCTAGCTGTTGGCCATATGGGCCCCCTTTATAAGCTGAGGTTTTACCTGAGATCTGGGCTGTTGCTGGCTGCTGCTGCTGCTATTGCTGTACCCGGGACATGTAGTAGTAACTGCTCAGCTGGCCATGTGGCTTGATCAGCCAACATGGCGTTTTAATAAAAGGTCCATTCTAAATTTATTACTTGAGTCTTGCTCGCATTAGTCAAGGTACAGCACTGTAACCTTCAAAATAACAGAGTAACAGCAACAAGATCTAGCATGTTTCAAAAGAGAAGTTAGAGAATTATAACAAATAATAATTAATTTGAAAATCAAGCCGTCAAAGAGGAAATTCAGAAGAAGAACATGAACAAGAAGAAGAAGAACAAGAAAAGCGAATGACTTAGATGCCCAGTTCTTTTTCTATTTTTTTTATTTTTGGAGGGCAATTGGGGTTAACTTGCCCAAGGTCACACCGCTAGAAGCGAATGACTTAGAACTCATGATAAACAATTTCTCTAAAACAGTAGAGGTGAAAATGGTAGATTTGCAAATTTTGAACCTTAAAGAAGGATGGAAAGAAATGTTGATAGAAAGAACAAAAAATGGAATTAGAACAGTACCTTACTTCTATACAAACCAAAGTGATTGTACAGAGAACATGTAAGTGCCATAAGGTTAGTTACATTTCACAGCAAGGTTGCTGTAAGCATTGTTTTTGCTTCATTGCTTTTCCCTGCTTTGTAAAATAACATTGCTCGTAACTTTCCACTATAATTGTGAGAATTGGTTTATTACTAGCCTAGCTAGTCCCTCACTGACAAAAATGGCTCCTGAGTGACCTGCTTATGTATTGGGAAATTCCTGCGTGCCCAATATTGATTTAGTTGACTTTATTTAGTCAATGAATGCAATGCTCTCTTGATTATAATCAGTTGAATAAACTTTATCTAATACAGTTATGCCAGGTTAGCAAACACTTAATCACAATGCCCTTATGTTAAAAAGGATGATGAAGTCAAGACCACCTGCTGATTGATTATCCTTAAGGTCACCCTCCCACTCAATCCCTATTAATCTGCCTAGTGGTAAAGGGCAGAGATCTGGACTCTCCATTGGGGTATGCATTCCCACAGTATGTTTGAGCCACCACTTATGCACTCATGGGAGTGTAGGACTAGGGAATCACATGCCTTCTTTCTTATGAAAAATAAACTGCCCGATGATTGGTCAGCCTTTGAGCACTTATCGTTCCCACTTGTGATCCCTCACATCAGTACTCTATTGTGTTTTGTATTTATATTTCAAATTGGTGTTGCTTTCATTTCCTGTATTTCTTCAGTCAAGAAGATCAAGAATTTGGTGGATTTTAAGTTCTTTTGATCATTTTTTTCTTTTTGGAGGGAAATTGGGGTTAAGTAACTTGTCCAAGGTCACAGGGCTAGGTTTTTTTTGTTCGTGTGTGTTAAGTGTCTGAGCCCAGATCCAAACTCAGGTCCTTTTGACTCCAGGGCTGGTGCTCTACTCACTGCGCCACCTAGCCGCCCCTGATCATTTTCTTGTAGTACTGACTTTACATTGGTCAAATTTTTATAGGAAACAGTACTAGTCTATGTTAATGTTACCTTCTTTATCTATTTCCTATTTTTGGCATTAATCTCAACCTTGGAGAGGTCATTAGAGAAATTTTAATTGCATACTATATCTTTCTTGTTTTATCCTTTCATCTAATTTGTTATTGACTTTGCTTTTGCCCTATAAGTTGATGCTCTCATTGTATGAAGACAAGTCATTCAGAAATTGCTGCCACATTGAAAATCAGGGTTATTTTTCCTGTCTATTCTTTTTTTGTGATGTTATTCTTTGCTCATAATGTCCATTGCCTTCATACTTCTTTTTAAAATATACTCTATTTATTTTAACATTCATTTAAAAATATTTTGAGTTCCAAATACTTTCTCTCTCTCTAGTTTTTCCACCACCCACTAAAAAAGCAAGGAATATGATATAAATTTTATATTTGAAGTCATTCAAAACATATTTTACATTAGCCCTGCTGCAAAAAAGAAAGAAAAATAAAGGAAATGGGGGAAAATATGCTTCAATCTTCACTAAGAGTTCATTTGTTTTCTCTCTGGATATACATGGCATTTTCCATTATGAGTCCTGTGGAATTGTTTTGGATCATTGTATTGATTAAAATGCCTAAGTCTGTTGATCATTATTATAGTATTTTTATTAGTGCTCAATGTGAACAATGTCTTCCTCATTCTGATCACTTCACTTTGCATCAGTTCATATTAATCTTCCCAGGTTTTTTTGAAAACTATCCCCCTCATCAATTCTTATAGAACAATAGTATTCCATTAAAATTATATACCACAACTTGTTCAGCCATTCCCCAATTGATGAGCATTCCCTCAATTTCCATTTATTTACCACCACAATAACCTTTTTTTATATATTGGTCTTTTTCTTTTTTCTTTTCTTTTTTTGGGGGGATTGGTCCTAGTAATGGTATTGTACAAAGGGAATACACAGTTTTATAGCCTTTTTGACATAGTTCAAATTATTCTGTAGATTGGTTGGTCCAGTTTACAACTCTACCAACAGTGCATTAGTGCTCTATTTTTCCACATTCCCTCTATCATTTATCATTTTCCTTTTTTTGTCATTTTAGCCAATCTGATAGGTGTGAGATGGCACTTCAGAGTTCACACTTCTTGAAGAGAATATTCCTGATATGTCGATAAGGGTTTCTGTGTTTTCTATAATTTAACCTCTTTTGTTTCTTTGTCCTTAGCACTCTCTGGCAACATATTTTTTCATTCCCTTCCCTGTTTCTTCATGCTCTCTTTTGCTGCCACATTACCAAGTACTAAAATACATGTTGTTTAGTTTGGAGGATTTTATTGATTAAAAATAATTTCTACTTCATCTTCTTTGATACACTTTAGTTCATAAAATGAAATTCTGGTTTTTGTATTTTGGGGTCTTTTTTACTCACCAACAGCAAGCTAAGCAGGCATTACACCAAATTAAATTTCTCGTGACTACTGAATGGTAATGAAAACAACTTTACCAACCAAGGAGAGTGTGTGAGCCATCCTTCCATTTAACTGCGACTTTTACCCATCTTCTTATTTCATTTATGTCAGAGATGTCAATATTGATAATTCCACCACTTCATTAATAATATCATTGAATAGGTATCTCACCTTTAGGAAACCAATTGTCAAATGAATATTTATGGATAACCTAAAAATTGCCAGCTACATCTTCTTCAATCATTCTCCAACTGATGGGTATTCCCTCAATTTCCATTTCTTTACCACCACAAAAGGACTGATTATGGTGTGGAAGTGGTTCTAGGTCCTGGAAGGCTATTTCAGTGATATAGCAGGAAGAGCACAATTTGAAGTCAATGAATTCAATTTGAAGTCAACTTCTGCAGTGATAGTAGCAGAGCAGTAGGGGAAAGAGTACTAAGAATCAGTCTTCACACAAATTGTAGACTATTAGACTATAAGGTGGTAAATACAGTAAATATCTAATTAGAATGGGGTCTGGGATGGGGAAAAATCTAAACTTCATAGATATTCATTGTTGTCTAAAATCTTGCAAAAATCCAGATGTCATTATTTTCCCAAGATGAAGGATAATTTTAATGAAGTCTAACCTGGAGAATATAGCTAAGCACAGCAGGTTGTTAAAAAGGCTTTGCTATGCTAAAAAGGCTATGTCCTCTCATATTTCAAACTTGCCAGAAAGTTTACTTTCTGTCTGTGGTTTATTTAAAAACAAAATGAAATAGGAAACCACCACTGACTTCAGGAAAGTGAGAAAATTCAAGGCACATTAATAGTCAATTTTTGTGCCTGGAGCAAAGGAAACCAAATATGGCTTCAATTCAGGTGGGGGATGTGTGGAAGCTAGGCCAGGGAATAATTTACCTGGGGTTAGGGAGAGGAGAGACACGAGAAAGAGAAAACCATCTTGTAGTTTCCTAGTTTAATTAATTATTCTTGCTAACTAAGTATTAAACTCAGTGATTTCTATACTGTTGAAGGGCTGCAAGAACTACATTTCAGAGATCTGGAGCAAAGCCTGAGCTTTTCCCAGCCCTGGTTTCAGCTCTGCTAATCATTAAGAGGCCTACATATTTCTTTGGTTCTTATGAGTTGTGCAGCAAGCACATTCAATAACCTTTTTAAAAGATTTTGTACTACTCCTCAAATTAGCATTTTTCTCTTTCTTTCCCCACCTATCTCTATATAAATTCAATGAAACCCCGATTCATTTAATGACATGCACATCACAAATATGAAATGTGTTTGAATATCAAATCTTAGTAGTACTTGTTTAATTATCTGACTCGAATGAACATTTCAAAAATCATTTTGAGTCTTTCATAAGTATTATTTCACTTTTGAATATCAAAATTCTTTTCCCCATCTCCTGAGCCCCACAAAAGTATAATTTCTACTCATTTTCTTCAGAATAAGTTGATAATACATTTGTCTCTTAAGCAATGACATGACTGGCTCTGTGTCATAATGAAGAATATCTGAGCCTGAATGTATTGTGAAGCACCAAAAAAAATTAATTGCATTTAACCACCAAAGTCTAATTAGCATTTAAAAATTGAATATAGAAACCTAGAATGTTAACAGTGGAAGGGCCACTTATTTTAGAGATAAGGAAATTTAAACAGAGAAGTTAAATGATTTCCCCAAGGTCATACAGTGAGTCAGTGACAGACCTGATAGAATTTGACTCCAAGGCAGAGAACAACAGTTGATAAGGACTGCAGAGGTCATGTAGTCAGTTCCCTAACTGGTAGGTCCCAATCAGTATAAATTGTGACTTTCTTGAACTGATCACAATATCTGAATTAGCACTACATATTTGCTTTGGGCTAGAACTCATTCTATTTTATACAATTAAAACTTCAAATAGCACAAATTTGAATATCTAATAAGAATACTTCCCATGACCCTCCCCTTTTTCCTTGAAGGCCTCCAGTGAAAGGGAACCCTCTGTCTACTAAGGTTGTCCATATCAGTTTTGGCTACCTCTGATCAGAAGTTTTTCCATACATCAGGAGTAAATCTGCCTCTTTTGGACTTCTATCCCAATTCTATCACCTGGGGCCAAGCAATTTAGGTTTCTTACCAAAGCCCTTCAAATATTTGAACACAGTTATCCTGTTCCCCTAACTTTCCTTTTTTCTAAGCTAAATATTCCCAGTTCCTTCAACCTAACCTACTCCTGGGGCATTGTCCTGGGGTCCTTTACAGTTCAATGCTCTGAATTACACTATTCCCCAAAATATATTGTAGATGTAGAAAAGAACTTTAATTATAAATACTTGGGCAAGGGTATCAAAACCAATTTGATTTTTATGATGTCTGAATGTATTTTAAATAGCTTTGGATAGTTATTTCATAAAACTGATGATTTTACATTTGAATAAAGAAAAATATTCATATTATAGAAATTTCATTGGTTCATTTAAAGGAAGAGCATCGGTAAATAAAAGGCTGCCAGTTTGTCCTTTCTTTTCAAACATTAGAGGAGGGATCTTTTTCTTGCTTGCAAAATCACAGTGCCAATGGCATAGAGGAATCTGCTGCTCAATACTATAATATATTTTCCCTTCGTTTTAGGTCTGGATAATCAGTCAGCTGAAACTAGTCTAATATTTTACATGATTGATTAGTTTAATTTTAAAAATTAGCCCATTGATCTTGGGTTTTCATCTTGTCTTTTTTTTTCCTGGATGGACAACTTTCATTAAAAATAAAGTTAATGATGTAAATGCCAATATGTATGTACCTGTCCTCCTCTCCTGATTTCTAATTTGTACTCCAATCTTTTTGCTTCTCCTCTCCCTCTCCCTTTTACTCACCTCTCTCTCCCTTTCTCTTTTTCCCTGATCTCTCTTTTTCTCCTTTAATCCCTCTCTATTTCTTTTTCTCCCTCCCTTTTTTCCTCCCTCCCCCTTTCTCTCTCTCTCCCTTCCTCAGCCTTTTCTTTATCCTTCTCTCTCCTTCCCCATCCCCTCCTCCTGTTTTCCCTCCCTCCCTCTCTTTTTCTCTCCTCCTTTCCCTCTAACCAAGCTGATCTTCCCCCATGGGGGGGGGGGCATGAAGCTTGATTAAACTAGATATTACCAAAATAGATTCTTCGATCTGCACCCCATTGTCCTTGGTGGAAAAGACCAGGGGAAGGCAAGGGGAAAAAAAATCTGACAGGGTCCCTGGAATGTAATTTGAAAAGCACATGAATATTCCTTTGTGTCATGCTTCAGCCTGACCAGAGTAATGTGATCTCAGCCCAGCCAGGAAAGAATTCTGCAGGAAAAATAAATGAGTTAAGAGGGACACCAAAGGTAAGAGATGTCCCAGGGCATGTCGTTCTTATGAATGGTGGAAAAACCGGAGGCTAAACAGGTCACCATTTTTTCCAGGCCTACTTTTTAAAATATAGGTTTCTTTGTTTTTTGCTTTTTTTTTCAGTGCTTCCTCAGATTAGACATCTGTGGTAAGAGATGATGGTGGGGAGGTGGGGGAAGGGAAGAGAGAGAAGGGAGAGGGACTGTCTGGCCGAATTACTTTATAATGTACTTTAAAGTTTGCAAAGTGAACTGTAAATTGGAAAAGTAAACTGTAAATATTGTCTCATGTGAGCCTCACAACAGTCCTGTGCCCTAAATACTACTGACAAGATTATCTTCCTTTAAGATTTTTTGGCCTGGTTTGATTTCCACCCCACCCCCCTACCCCTACCCTTTTTCCTCTGAGAAATGAACTCTGGTCTGGAAATTCCCTTTACAGATAGAGATCAGTAAATCCTCTCTAACTTTCAGCCTAAGTGAGGAGCCTGGGGCCCTGAAAGGGGTGAGTCAGTTCTTCTTGGTCACAGGTGGGATTTAAACCTAGGCCTTCTGGACTCTGGACTCTCCAGGTGGGAACTGCCAGGGGTCACTAAGACTAGTAAGTATCAGTCTTCCCAAGGGATGAGTGCAAGCCGAACGCTCACGCCTTCCTCTATATCAGCTTCAGATGGCTTGATTCTCCTTCCTATCAAATTTATTGCTGTTGTTTTCTACCTGGCTATGGTGGTAACAAGTGTCTTATTTAATAGCATTGCGGCATTACCCATCCTGTGACTTCACTCATTGAAAAGAGAGATCAAAATTTCGGAAAATTTTTTATCTAATAATGGAAATTATTTTAAGTACAGAGCATTCCAAAAGTCTCAGGATAGTTTTAAGCTATTACTAAACTGGGGATTTTGTTGACATGAGGGACCTTCTATCTGAGGAAATTCCCTCTATCAAATGTAGGCCAGCACTTGCTCTGAATCTTAGGGTGTTAAAAAGATGCCCAGAAGATGGAGAGTGACTAACCTCACCATGATTCCACCCTGCATCTCAAATTTTAAACACAAATAAGCTGTATGACCCTGGGTAAGTCACCTAACCCCATTGCCTCTCAAAAAAACAAATAAAAAAAACATAAGTATATTATTTTCTTTTTCTAAATATTATTATGGGTTGCCACATTCTTAAAATGCCTTCAGGCACCTCATTGGTCCAAGGAAATTCAGTACATCTGTCCCTTATATGTCTGATTTGAATATCCATAGGGGGGAAAAATGTAGGCTTCAAATTTAGCTCCCTAAGTAGTCAAGTCAATGAGCATTTACCAAACACTGACAATGTGCCAGCACTATGTTAAGTCCCAGAAGATATAAATAAAGATCCAAACACAGCATGTGGTCTCTAGAGCCCACAGTCTAATGAGAGAACCAAGCTCAACCTCATCAATGCAGTTAAATTGGCACTGTACCACCTACCTCATAACACAATTTTCTTTTTTGTCATTGTTATATAAGGAACCATGATTTAGAGTTCTGAAATTTTAGTCCTGAGAGAGACTTTGGAGATGTGGTAGTCCAACTCCTTCCATTCAATCAATCAATCAATCAATCATCAATCAATATCTAGTAAGCACCTACTATGTGCCAGACACAAAGATAAGTCCCGGGGATACCAAAAGAGGCAAAAGACAGAATCTGCCCTCAAGGAGCGTACAATCCAATGGGGAAAACAATATGCAAACAAATTTATGCAAAAAAAAATCCTACATATAGGATAAATGGGAAATAACAGAGGGAAGGCTCAGGCATTAAGAGCAATTGGAGAAAACTTCTTGTGGAATTTCAATTTGGACTTAAAGGGTACTAGGAAGGTCAGTAGTGGGTGTGGGGGAAGTGGAAAGGAAGGGGGAGAGCATTCCAGGCAAAGAGGAAACAGAAAATTCCAGGAACCAAGAGATGCAGTGTCTTGTTCACAGAACATCCAAGAGTCCAGTGTCACTGGATCAAAGCAAGTGTCAGGGAATAAGGTGTGAGAAGACTGGAAACAGAGCATTTTGCATTTGATCCTAAAGGCAATAGGGAGCCATTGGAGTTTATTGAGGGGTAAGAGGGCATATGATTAGCCCTGTCTTTTTTCTACTACCTTAAGACAGACATTAAGAAAAAGGACAGGCTTCTTCCATCTGCTTGCCTGGAGCTAGTAAGGAAAACTCAGATAATATGTATTTTGAGAATCTTTCTCATGCCACAGAAGCTCATATTCTATAAACATTCTAAGGACCAAAAGGGCACACAAATCAGCTAGTGTAATTGCAGTCAGGTGGCTCAGTGAATAGAGCTCGGAGCCTGGAGGCAGGAAGACTTGAGTTCCAATCTGTCCTCAGACATGTACTAGCTTCGTGACCCTGAGCAAGTCACTTAACATTGCCTCTGTAAAATGACCTGGAAAAGGATAAATGGCAAACCACTCCAGAATCTTTGTCAAGAAAACCCCAAATAGAGTCACAGAGTAGACACATCGGAAAAGACAACAACAACAAAGTATTGTGTACTGTAAGAGCAGGGAACCTGCAGCTTCCAGGCCACATGTGGCCCTCTAGGCCCTCACAGTGCTTTGACCCAATTCAAACTTTACATAACAAACCTCCTTAATAAAAGGAGTCATTCTGTAAAACTTGAACTCAGTCAAAAGGCCACTCCCAAAGACCTAGAAGGCCACATGCCGCCTCTAGGCAGTAGGTTCCCCACCCTTGGCAGTGCATAGAAGGAAGATTTAATTCCAGTACTGCCACAGCCACTTATTAATTGTGCAACCCTGCACAATTTCACTTCTTTGTCCTCCAGTTTTCTCGCCCATAAAATGAGGCAGTTAGATTCAATGACTTGCAGGGTCCCTTTAAGCTCTAAAATATGTGATCCTATGATTTCTTATAAAGATCTAAGGCAACATCTTTAAAAGCTCACAGGGGAACCCCAAAGGCTCATCCTGTTGTCCTTTAATGACGATCACTGATGTTAAAATCTCAAGTCAAGTAATGTTGCTACTATAGAATTGGAGGAGTGGCCCCTGGTACATAAATGGGCTCAGACATAAAGTGGGGAGAGGTCTTAGTCTATATAACCTGTATTCTTTTATTTTTTTATTTTTTGCTTTTTGCAGGGCAATTGGGGTTAAGTAACTTGCCCAAGGTTACACAGCTAGGTTTTTGTTTGTGTCTGTTAGGTGTCTGAGGCCAGATCCGAACTCAGGTCCTTCTGACTCCAGGGCTGGCACTCTACTCACTGCGCCACCTAGCCATCCCTATAACCTGTATTCTTGATCTTGCTAATGCCTGACTCACCAGTGACAGGGGAAGCAAAGTTCATTTCCATGCTATGCTGGTGGAACTATAATTAGACTCTCAACACATGCCTTTAAAGGACAGGTTCTTAACCTTTTGGTGTGTGTAACAGACTTCTTTAGCAGGCTAGTGAAATCCATAAACAAAGTACATAGGATTGTAAAGGAAACCAATTTTAATGACATAAATAGGATTTTTTTTTCCTATATAAATTCATGGATCCCCTGGGTGAGAACTCCTGAATTAAAGCGACTAAACAAGCCTCAATGATTGCCATATCAGCTACACAGTCATAGGGGTTTCTGAAAAGTCTTTTCATCACATATTCAGTCTTCACCAAGATGCTGATAGGATGCAGCTGGGTGGTACAGTGGGTACAGCACCCAGCAGGAGTCAGAAAGACTCATCTTCCTGAGTTCAAATTTGACCTCAGAATGAGTGATCCCAGGCAAGTCAATTAACTCATTTTGCCTCAGTTTCCTCATCTGTAAAATGACCTGAACAAGAAATGGCAAACTACTCCAGTATCTTTGTCAAGAAAACCCCAAAGAGTAGCTAAGTGGTGCAGTGAATAAAGCACCAGCCCTGGAGTCAGGAGGACGTGAGTTCAAATCTGGCCTCAGACACTTAACATTTACTAGCCATGTGACCTTGGGCAAGTCACTTAACCCCAATTGCCCTGCTTTTTCCCCACCAAAAAAAGAAAAAAAGAAAAAGAAAACTCCAAATGGTGTCACAGAGTCAGACATGACTGAAATGATTGAACAAATAATAACAGAACATTGATTCCTTGCTACACTGGGGTAGTGCCAGTCTCTGTCTCTCTTTGTCTCTCCCTCCTTCTCTCTCTCACCCTCTCCTTCCTTCCTTCTTTCCTTTCTTCCCCTCTATCTCCTCTCTCCTTTCCTTTCTTCTTTCTCTTATTTTCTCCTTCCCCTTCTCTCTCTCTCTCTCTCTCTCTCTCTCTCTCTCCTCTCCACTTCTCTTTCTCCCCCATCTAATGCAGTGTCACCCTTCTCATCCCCAGGGGATCAACTGATCAACTGAGTCTTTTTTTGTTTGTTTGTTTTTTGGAGGGCAATTGGGGTTAAGTAACTTGCCCAAAGTCACATGGCTAGGTTTTTGTTTGTGTGTGCATTGTGTCTGAGGCCACATCTGAACTCAGGTCCTTCTGACTCCAGGGCCAACGCTCTACTCACTGTGCCACCTAGCCGCCCTGTCAACTGAGTCTTAACCTTGCTCTGTGAGCAATCCAAGATGCCTAAAGGCAAATGAGTTGGCCAGGCTTATTAAATCTAGCAGCACAGTAACCACCTGTCCTCCCCCTTAAATTCCCTGCTAATGCTGTTCTGAATGCTGCTAGAATGGTTCACTAAACAGCCTGTCTGTCTGGTTACCATAGCTTTCTCCCATGTCAGTGCTAAGCCATCTAGTTACTTTCTATTTCAGTAACTAATGCTGCCCACAGTGCTGAATTCTTTACTGATTACAGCCTTAGCAATGCACCCCAGGACTGTTCCCTTCAGGACACCCAGCAGCTCAGTCACTGCCATATCTGCCAAGGATTATTCAACTTTAAAGAGGTTATTACCTATGCCCCTAGACATTGACATCTCTGGGCAGATACACTGTTGAGAAAACCTGAATTACCACACCCATTGGCTCAATGTCCGCAACAGGCCCTTCAACAGACTATAAACTTTGCAATCACTTCTGTCAGAATTGTTAGAACTAGTTAATCTTTACCCTGTTCTGTAAGTGGACATAATGCCTGAGTCTCCCTGCCCTATCCCCCCCAGGGATAATCAGTATAAAATGGTTTCCAGCATCTCTACTCATGTCTATTCATGCCTTGGGAAGGTTGAAGGGGCAGTGCTTTACCTTTACACATCAGCCCAGAGATGAGCCATATGGAACTTTTCCAGAGTTTTATGTGTAGTTTTCTGGGACTCCTGGTTGTTCTATCTATGGCATGACTTATAAGGTCATAGATTAACACTGGAAGAAGTCTTAAGGCCACAAGAATTGAAAAGTCATTGAGTCCAACCTGTCATTTTACAGTTGAGGAAACTGAGTCCCCGAGAGATTAAACAGCTTGTCTAGGTTATCTAGTAGGAGCTAGTAAGCCTCTGTGGCAAGTTTAGAGCAGTAGTTTTCCTTGCCTTCAAGCCCTGTCTTCTATCTATTATATTATATTGTCTTTAGTGGATATATAAGGTCCAAAGATCCATTAGACCTGGATGCTATTCCTGGCAACCTTCCTCAGGCCCTGGATGGTGATAATAGTTCATTTCATCACATACATGTTCCCATTCCACCATATAATTCCATCTTTGTGGTGGTAAACAACTTGACCCAGATGCCTTACTTCTTCTTTTGCCTTTCCATGGTGACAAAGGTCATTAACCCATTCCTGAAGGAAGCTTTTTTTTTTTAATTTTTTAACTTTCCAGCCTTCTCCTTTACATTATGTCCCATAAGGACCTTCAGTGTAATTCATAGTTCTCAGATATTTTTTTATGTTTTAATTTTCATGGTGTATTCTTTCAGTCTGATTGGCAGAAAGAATATGCAAATTGAATCTGGAAATAGTATCTACAAGGTTCAGTTTGACTGCTCTATTTAGCCATCAGACTGAACTTCCCTATTGTCTACTCTGGAATTCTTTTATAACTTAGGATATTTTCCTACCAAGAACATAGTCTTTCATGAAAATTATAGTTTCCACCCAGTTCTTGAGTTTTCTTTGCCCTTTGCACGGTGGTCTCCATTGTGTTGAAATGGAAGCTGCTAATCATCCTGGTATAATTAAACTCCCAGAGCCCATCAAATGAAGTCTAGCGATCATTCCACACCTATCTCATTATATACTTGCAGAAACTGATGGAAATCAGGGGACAGTCCCTTTCCCGTGAATCGGAAAGTCAGTCTAGTGGTCTACCCAGCTGAGACTCTTCTCCTCACTCTGTTTTGACTCTGTATTTCATTATTCTATGTTACAATGGACCAATCTTGAGCTTCCAGGTCTGTGTCTATGACTAACTACAGATGAAAGATGGCAACAAGAATAGACCATATTGATGCTCTCAATTCACAGAGGCATTGAGGTATATGACAAAGAGCAATGGATTTGGAGTCAAAGAATTGGGGTAAAAATTCTGGTTCTGGCACTACCTGTGTGACATTCAGCAATCACCTTCACCTTTCTAGGTCCCAGTTTCCTCATCTATAAAACGAAGAAGTGGGATCGTATGTCTTAAATTCTCCTTCAGCTGTTACTCTATTAACTTTATGTTAATCTATGTTCTGTGGGCCCCTAGGTGGAATGTGGATAGAGCATCAGGCCTGGAGTCAGGAAGACACATCTTCCTAATTTCAAATCTGACCTCAGATACTTACTAGCTCTGTGACAGTCACTTAACCCTTTTTGCCTGAGTTTCTCCATCTGTAAAATGAGCTGAAGAAGGAAATGGCAAACCACTTTAGTATCTTTGCCAAGAAAACCCCACATGAGGCCATGAAGAGTCAAACATGACTGAAACATGAGTCAACAATCTATGTGCTAGGC
Organism: Gymnobelideus leadbeateri; assembly: GCA_011680675.1. NCBI lineage: Eukaryota > Metazoa > Chordata > Mammalia > Diprotodontia > Petauridae > Gymnobelideus > Gymnobelideus leadbeateri. The sequence goes on from WOXC01004863.1 coordinate 74,969, forward strand.
CATTTTGAGAAATTCCTATTGAGGATGAACCTGAGAATTTCATTTTCTGAAGAGAGTGATTATTTCAATAATCAGCTAAAACAAGGAAATTACAAGAAGTCAAAAAGAAATCCAGACATTAAAGGCATTGTAGGGCTCAAGGAAAAAAGAAATGAATGTTTTGAAAACAAGACATACCTAAAGGATTTAGCAGACAAGAATGAACAAGTACTTTTAAGAATGAACAATGCAGGTTTAAAATGCTCAGAGCATCAATTAACTTTATTTTTCTTCAAATATGAGATATTGTGAAGGGAAGGAGTTTCAAGAATAATTTGCACCTAATCCCATCATTTAAATGACTCAACAAACTAAAATTTAGGTTAATCCCTTTAGATGCACAGTAGCATCTAAAGTGGCAGTTTGCCGTCATGGCTGCCAGTGTTAAAGAAAAAAAAAAGGAAAAAATCCAAAGAATAGTGACCATGCCTGTCCTCACTAGCTCTTGTTGTTGTTGTTGGTGCTGCTGCTGCTGTTTGTCTTCATTCTTGAAGAGGATCATGATAACAATAAGGTTGACTTGCAAGTGAATTAGATTTAAGTGAGGGAGGGCTGTGCAAAGTTACCAGACTCACTTTCTTTTCCAGAGCCATCTGGGTCTAGTGACAAGATATAGCTCAGGAAGACTGGAGATGGCCCTGGACAGCACTTGGATGGAAGAGCATATGATTGGGGTAGGCAGAGAGTAGGAGTAGAATGATAGTCACATAGAATTATTTTGAATGTGAATGAATGTTTAAAAATATTTTGGGGGAATAGAAAAGTATTAAGATAATATTGTAGTCATAATTTACCAATCAGCCCATCCACGAGAATTTATTAAAACTTGCTATGTCTGTCATTGTACAATTTGATGAGTATATATTGCGTGCCTACTATTTGTAAGGCAACAAACAGATATAGTATTTCCTCATAGGGAATTACCTCACAGTGTAATGAATGCTGAATAATTATAGCACCAAATATTTCAGAGTACCACTGGATGAACATTCTCAGCATTTTTCATTTGGACAATGGAAATATTTATTATCATGAAAAAGAGATTCAATTATAAAAAAAATAAATTTGGTTCCAAAGGCACCATTTTGTAAAATCTTAAAGGGACCTTAGAGGCATCTTGCCCAACTTTTCATTAAATGCAGGAATTCCTTCTGTAGCACCTAGGACACATGGGAATTTAGTCTCTGAACAGTTGCAAGAATGTTGCACTTATTACTTTATAGATAAGTTTGTTTCTTTGTGGTGAAACTCTAATCCATTTGTTCAACAAATACATATCATGCACCTACAAGATCCATGTATAAGACACCATGCCAGGAATATTGGGGATACAAAAATGAGTAGCAATGACATGGTCCTTGATTTCATGAATTGAATGAAGATGTGCAGAAATGACTAAAATGCAAAATGTCATGTGATAGGTGCCATAAGAATGAAATAAAAAAAGTTAAAGAGGAGATCTTATTTCCATCTCAGTTGAACTTTGTGAAGGAGATGAGGCATTTGAGTTGTGTCTTGGAGGATAGATGGGTTATCAACAAGTAGCTAGGGGTGGCTAGGTGGCACACTGTAATCAGGAACTCCTGAGTTCAAATCTGGCCTCAGATATTTACTAGCTGTGTGACCCTGAGCAAGTCATGTAACCCTGTTTGCCTCAGTTTCATCATCTGTAAAATGAGCTGGAGAAGGGGGAGGCTAGGTAGCACAATAAATAAAGCACGGGCCCTGGAGTCAGGAAGACCTGAGTTCAAATCTGGCCTCAGACACTTAACACAAAAAACTAGCCATATGACCTGGGCAAGTCACCTAACCCCAATTGCCCTACCTTCCCCCCTCCAAAAAGCAAAAAAAAAAAAACCCCACCCAAAACCCAATAATCAACAAGTAGATATAGCAGGAGCTATATCTCGTGCTTAAGGCAATGGTAGGACCAAATAAATATTTTTATAATGAAAGGGAAACTTGAGGATGATTGAAAGCAGTAGAGAAGGAATCATTAAGAAGAAAGAGGTTGTAAGATAAAGAGATGGAAAAGAGTCCATCAAGTAAAGATAGAGAAGATCACAGAAAGTGCCCAAGTAGATGTCTTGGCCTTAGCAAGGAGAAGGGCTGCCTCTCTAACAGACACTGGTGGAAAGTAGGAGAGAGATGGGAATAGTATTAAATGATTTTATAATGAAGAGAAGGGAAGAAGAGACAGGTCATGGTGAATGACTTTAATTTTTCGCTAAAGTAGAGGTGAGATAGCTGAGAATAGGAGTGAGGGGGAGGTAAGGGAGGCTTGAGGACAAAAGAGAAGTTCTGTGAGATGTGAGATAGAGTGTCAATTGGCAGGAATAAAGCCATTGCCTTGCTTCAGTGAGGGCCCAAGTGAAGCTAGAAAACATGAATTTATAGTCGACTTAGGCAGCATGGCTAACTTGACTTCCTTGAGCTCTATTCAGCAGCACAGTGATTAGCAACAGGGGAGACAGGTCTGGAGAGGGGAAGTCATTCTTTTGAACTATTATTGATCTTATTTAGGAAGTTTTGTGCCCTCTTGTAATGGGAATGGGAATTTGAAGATCTTCCCCATCCCTTAATAGACCTAGGGGGGAGTTTGAAGACCGCTCCTCCTTTGAAAGTAAACTCAGCCCCCAGTAGGCTTAATGTGATCACATTGAGCCTGTGATGGAGGGAATTTGCTGAAGGGAAGCAGAGCCCACAGGAAGTTCAGAGCCAGAGCCAGAGAGACTGTAGGAGAGAGAGGTGCTCAGGCAAGGAGAGGGAGAGAGAGGTTTGTGAGTAAATATTGATCTTATATTAGTTTGTATGAAGGCTAAAAGATGTGGTGGCTCTCAGTGTTATTATGGCTTCTGAATATCTTTGGTACTATGATGGTATCAGTTTACTGGTTTTGAGATTCGGTTTTTTGGTGTCTAAATAAAGGCTTCAAGTCGTCTACCTGGAGAATTTGTTATATTTTGTGATCGGATGTTATGTGATATCTATAGTCATGGTCTTTATCATGATCATGGGTGCTGTAAATATTTCACTGGTGCTACACCTCTGCCCACAGGAATACCTGGAGGACATAACCATCCACCATCCTCTTCCATTTGAAATCTTTACTGGATGCTCTTCATGACAGTGGTCAACACTTTTGGCCAGCACATATCTCCATATCTGATGCTCATTAGTACCAAACACAATTGTTTCTGTTGTTATATCTCCTGAAAAATCAAACACAGTTGTTTCTATCATTGCATATTTTGAAAAACCATTTATAATCTTAACATGTGCATAGATAGTGCATGTTAAAGGAGTGTCTTTAAGGTAGGTTCTTATCTACCAAATAAAATGCTTTTCTAAAATCAACAGATAATGAGCAAAATGGGATCAAATATTCTCTTCATTTGTGTGATTATTATTATTATTATTTTGGGTTTTTTTTTGGAGGGGGTAGGCAGGACAGTTGGGGCTAAGTGACTTGCCCAAGGTCACATGATTATTAAGTGTTAAGTGTCTGAGGCCAGATTTCAACTCAGGTCCTCCTGACTCCAGGGCCGGTTCTCTATTCACTGTGCCACCTAGCCACCCCAACATTGTCTAATTATTAATGATGTGACATGCTCCAGAATATTATTTGCAAAATGCCTGACTGTTTTCTTTTCATATTTTCATCAAGGATGCCCTGAATACATGTATAAATTAATCTCATAAATATTTTAGAGAGATGAAAAGATAAAGATTTGAGTTGTTTGTTATTGTCTTTTTCATTCATCCTTTTGTTATTGGATTTTCCTTACCCTTTTCGGCAATAACATCTACTGCTCTCTTCCTCTCACGATCATTCGGTATCTTCTTATCTTATTAACTATATTGAGAACTGGACACTCAGCTTCTTATCAAAATTGCACTGGACCTCTTTGTTGTATGTTTGGTCTGGTTTAGTTCCTGTCTCTATAGTTATCTTCCTTCTACTTGTTTATGTAGCACATAAGAGACTATGGTGTTAGAATCCAAATGTTGGCTCCATTGTCAGTGACAAATATTTCAAGTTTATTCTGTTCATTACCCACACTTTCTGTTGATATATAGACATTTGAAATTATAATATGTTTCTCTTTATCTTTTCAATTACCTTTGCCTGTGAGCTACTGGAAAGAAAAAAATTGACAAGAATCAGTTCAAGTATGTTTCACAACTATGGATAGGGGATGATTTTTTTTTTTAATCAAACAAGGGATAGGGATTACAGAAGATGAAAAAGAAAAATCTGATTACATGGAATTGAAAAGTTTTTGCATGAATCCTATGAATGTAATTAGAATAGCAAGGAAATTGGTCAACTGTGGGGGGGAACACTTTGCATCAAATATCTCTAATAAGGGTCTGGTATACAAGCTATACAGGTAACAGAAATACTTAAGACCCAAAGTCATTCCTCAATAAATAACTGGTAAAATGATGAACAATCAGTTATTAAAAGAAAAATTTTAAACTACAAACAATTATGTGAAAGAATGCTATGAATTGTTAATAATAAGACAAATGGAAATCGAGACATCTCAGAGGCTTTACCTCTCATGTCCATAATTTGGTAAAAATGCCAAAAAGCGGAATAAGAAATTTTAGATGGGGGCGGCTACGTGACGCAGTGAATAGAGCACCGGCCCTGGAGTCAGAAGGACCTGAGTTCAGATCTGGCCTCAGACACAATGCACACATAAACAAAAACCTAGCCATGTGACTTTGGGCAAGTTACTTAACCCCAATTGCCCGAAAGGGGCGGCTAGGTGGCGCAGTGAGTAAGAGCGCCGGCTTTGGAGTTGGGATGATCCGAGATCAAATCTGGCCTCAGAAAATGAGCACCCACACATAAATAATGACTAGCCATGTAACCTTGAGCAAGTTACTTAACCCCAATTGCTTAAAAAAAATTTTTTTAGATGGGTTATGAAGATAGGCACAATAATGTGTTGTTTGTAGAGTTGTGAATTAGTCTAGCCATTCTGGAAAGCAATTTGTAATTATTTTAAGTGAGTGACTAAAACATTCATACCCTTTGGCCCAGAGATTCAGCAGTTAGGCACATACCCCAAGGAGTTATAAAACTAAAGAAAAGCCCTACATACATTATATATCATAGCAGCACTTTTTGCAATAACAAAGAACTAGAAACAAAGGAGATGGCTATTGATGGGGAAATAACTAAACAGGCTGTGGTGTATGAATCTAATGGAATATCATCATTCTGTATGAAATGATGAGTAAGATCACTACAGAAAAGTATAGTATTGTGGTTGTGTGTGTGGTTTGTCCTTTGTTCTTGAAAAGGAACATGACATGAGGGAGATAATGACAGGACTTGCAATTGACTTTGATTTGAGTGAGGGAAGGCTGTGCAAAGTAACCAGTCTCACTTTCTCCTCCACAGTCTTCTGGGTCCAGTGGCTAAATATCAGTCAAGATAACTGGAGATAGCCCAGGATGCAAACTTATATGAACTGATAAACTGTGATATAAACAGGAAAAGGAAAACCACATACAGAATGAGCACAAAAAATGAAAATAGAAAGAATAGTAACAACAAAACAATGACAACTGAATTTTTGGGAAATAATAATGATCTAGCTTTGAGAAAAAAAAGAGATGAGAATGAACCTTTTTACTTTTTCTTTTCATTAATATTATTTTTGTTTATTTATTTTATTTTACAACATTCAGTTCCCCAGTCCTTTGAGTTTCAAATTTTCTCTCCCACTCTCTCCTCTTCCCTGCCCCCCAACACGGCTGCATGCACTCAGATATAGGATCTACAAATATCTTCACATTAATCATTAGTCATGTTGTAAAGAAGGATTCTAACTGATGGAATGATCAGCGGGAAAGAAGAAACAAAACAAAACAAGAAAAAGAAAGAGAGCAAGTAGTTTATTTCAGTCTGCATTCAGACTCCACATCTCTTTCTCTGGATATGGGTATCTCTTTTGATCATGAGTCTTTTGGAGTTGTCTTATAATCATATATTGCTGAGAGGAGCCCAGTCTATTGAAGTTAGTCATCACACATACATTGTCTCTGTGACTGTGTAGAGATTTCTCTTGGTCCTGCTCTTCTTGCTCAGCATCAGTTTGCATAAGTCTCTCCAGGTTGTTATGAAGTTTGTCTGTTCCTCATTTCTTAGAGTATAGTAGTATTTAATTATATTCATATAGCACAACTTGTTCAGCCATTCCCCAACTAATGGGCATCCCTTTGATGTCCAATTCTTTGCAACCACAAAAAGAGCTGCTATAAATATTTTTGTACCTATGGTCCTCCTCCTACTTCTCTGATCTCTTTGGGATATAACCCTAAAAGTGGTATTGCTGGGTCAAAGGATATGCAGTTATTTATAGCCCTTTGGGCATAGTTCCAGATTGCTCTCCAGAATGGCTGGATCAGTTCACAAGTCCACCAACAAAGCATTAATGTTCTAATTTTTCCACATCATCTCCAGCATTTATCATTTTCCTGTTTTGTCATCTTAGCCAATCTGTCCACGAGATGTGTTACCTAAGAGTTGTTTTTATTTGCATTTCTCTAATCACTAGTGATTTAGAAAATTTTTTCATATGCTTATAGATATTTTAATTTCATCTGAGAACTGCCTGTTCATATCCTTTGACCATTTACCAATTGGGGAGTAGCTTGTATTATTTTTTTAAAATTAATTTGTTAGTTTAGTTTCAGTTAACAAGATTCAATCCCATAGTTCCTTGATTTTCAAATTTCCTTTACTTCCCTCCCCCCTCCCCCTATGACAGCATATAGTCCAGTATAAGATCTGCAAATGCATTCATATTAGACATTATTCCAATTACAAAGGCAAATTGTACTAGGTGGGATGAAAGATGGTAAGGAAGAAATAAAACCAAACAATGAAAAGAAAAAGATCATTTAGTTTGCTTCCATCAGGATTCAGGCTCAGTTCTTTCTAGTTATATCTCTGGATGGCGCTTTTCTCACTTTCTTGAGTCTTTTGGGATTGACTTATATCACTGCATTGCTGAAAAGAGTCCAGTCTGTCATAGTTGGTCATCACAGATATGGTATGTCTGTGATTGTATACAAATTTCTTCTGATTCTACTCTTCTCACTCAGCATCAGTTTGTGTAAGTCTCTCCAGGTAATTGTGAAATCCATCACCTCCTCATTTGTTATACCACAATAATATTCCATTACATTCATATACCGCAACTTGTTTAGCCATTCCCCAATTGATGGGCACTCCTTTAGTTTCCAATTCTTTGCAACTACAAAAAGGGCTGCTATAAATATTTTTGTACATATGGGTCTTTTTCCCACTTCTGTGATCTCTTTGGGATATAACCCTAGAAGTGGTATTGTTGGGTCAAAGGGTATGAAATTATTTATAATCCTTTGGGCATAATTCCAGATTGCTCTCCATAATGGTTGGATAAGTTCACAACTCCACCAGCAATGTATTAGTGTTCCAATTTGTCCACATCCTCTCCAGCATTTGTCACTTTCTTGTTTTCTCATCTTAGCCAATCTGACTGGATAGATGTGGTATCTCAGAGTTGTTTTGATTTGCATTTCTCTAATTAATAGTGATTTAGAGCATTTCTTCATATGCTTATAGATATCTTTGATTTCTTTCTCTGAAAACTGCCTGTTCATATCCTTTGACCATTTATCATTTGGGGAATGGCTTGTATTCATATAGATTTGGCTCAATTCTCTATAAATTTTAGAAATGAGTCCTTTATCAGAGACACAAGTTGTAAAAATTCTTTCCCAATTTCCCACCTCCCTCTTGATCTTGGTTACATTGGCTTTGTTTGTACAGAAGCTTTTCAATTTAATGTAATGAAAATTATCCATTTTGCATTTTATAATGCTCTCTAATTCTTGTTTGGTCCTAAAATCTTCCCCTCTCCACAAATCTTTCAGGTAAACTATTCCTTGCAGTATCATCCTTGACACCTAGATCATGCACCCATCTAGATTTGATTTTGGTATATGGTGTTAGATAGTGATCTACGCCCACTTTCTGCGATACTGTATTCCAGTTTTCCCACCAGTTTTTGTTGAACAGTGCATTCTTATCCCAAAAACTGGGGTCTTTGGGTTTATTGAACAATAGATTACTATATTCATTAACTGCTGGGTCTCCTGTGCCTAAACTATTCCATTGGTCTACTACTCTACACCTCTGACAGTACCAAGTAGTTTTGATGATTGCTTCTGTATAATACAGATTAAGATCTGGCATAGCTAGTCCACCTTCCCTAGCGTTTCTTTTCATTAATTCCCTTGATATTCTAGACCGTTTGTTTTTCCAGATAAATTTTGTTATTATTTTGTCTAACTCTACAAAGTAGTTTTTTTGGTAAATTGATTGGTATGGCACTAAATATATAGTTTAGTTTGGGTAAAATTGTCATTTTTATTATATTAGCTTGACCCAGCCACAAGCAATTCATATTTTTCCAACTATTTAGATCTGATTTTATTTGTGTGAGAAGTGTTTTGTAGTTGTGATCATATAAATTCTGGGTTTGTTTTGGCAAGTAGATTCCCAAATATTTTATAATGTCTACAGTGACTTTAAATGGGATTTCTCTTTCTATCTCTTGTTGTTGAGTTTCATTAAAGATGTACAGGAATGCTGAGGATTTCTGTGGGTTTATTTTATATCCTGCAACTTTGCCAAATTTATTTATTGTCTCAAGTAGTTTTTTACTTGATTCTCTAGGATTCTCTAAATATATCATCATATCATCTGCAAAGAGTGATAGCTTGGTCACTTCTTTGCCTAATTTGATTCCTTTGATTTCTTTTTCTTCTCTAATTGGTACTGCTAGTGTTTCTAGTACCAGATTGAATAAGAGGGGTGATAGTGGACACCCTTGTTTCACTCCTGATCTTATTGGAAAGGCTTCTAGTTGATCCCCATTGAATATAATACTTGCTGATGGTTTTAAATAGATGCTATCAACTATTTTAAGGAAGGCTCCATTTATTCCCGTACTTTCTAGTGTTTTTAAAAGAATGGATGTTGTACTTTGTCAAAAGCCTTTTCTGCATCTATTGAGATGATCATGTGGTTTCTGCTAGTTTTATTGTTGATATGCTCAGTTATACTGATGGTTTTCCTAATATTAAACTATCCTTGCATTCCTGGAATGAATCCTACCTGATCAAAGTGTATGATTTGTGATAAGTTGTTGGAGTGTTTTGGCTAATATTTTATTTAGAATTTTTTCGTCTAAATTCATGAGGGAAATTGGTCTATAATTTTCTTTCTCTGTCTTATCCCTTCCTGATTTAGGAATCAGTACCATATTTGTGTCATAGAAAGAATTTGGTAGGACTCCTTCTTCACTAATTTCCCCAAATAGTTTGTAGAGTATTGGAATCAATTGTTCTTTAAATGTTTGATAGAATTCACTAGTGAATGCATCTGGCCCTGGAGATTTTTTCCTAGGAAGTTCATTGATGGCTTGTTTGATTTCTTTTTCTGAGATGGGATTATTTAGGTAATTCACTTCCTCTTCAGTTAATCTGGGCAACTTGTGATTTTGTAAATATTCATCCATTTCACTAAGATTGTCATATTTATATGCATACAATTGGGGAAAATAATTCCTCATTATTTTTTTGATTTCCTCTTCATTAGAGGTAGATTCACCCTTTTTATTTTTGATACTCATAATTTGGTTTTCTTCTTTCTTTTTTTTTATCATATTGCCTAAGGGACTATCAATTTTGTTGATTTTTTCATAAAACCAACTCTTAGTTTTATTTATTAATTCAAATTTTTCTTAATTTCAATTTTATTAATCTCTCCTTTAGTTTTCAATATTTCTAATTTAGTACTAAACTGGGGATTTTCAATTTGTTCTTTTTCTAGCTTTTTCAATTGCATATCCAATTCATTGACCTCCCTTTTCTCTAATGTACTCATGTATGCACTCACGGATATAAAACTTCCCCTGAGAACTGCCTTTAGTGAATCCCACAAATTTTGGTATGTTGTCTCATTATTATCATTCTCTTGAATGAAATTATTGATTGTTTCTATAATTTCTTCTTTGACCCATCCATTCTTTAGGATTAAATTGTTTAATTTCCAATTAGTTTTTGGTCTATCTTTCCCTGGCCCTTTATTGAATATAATTTTTATTGCATCATGATCTGAGAATGATGCATTTAATATTTCTGCTTTTTTGCACTGGATTGTGAGGTTTTTATGCCCTAGTACATGGTCTATTTTTGAGTATGTACCATGCATTGCCAAGAAGAAAGCAAATTCCTTTTTATCCCCATTCAATTTTCTCCAGAGATCCATCATATCTAGTCTCTCTAAGATTCTATTCACCTCCTTAACTTCTTTCTTGTTTATTTTGAGGTTAGGTTTATCGAGTTCAGAGAGGGGGAGATTAAGGTCCCCCACTAGTATAGTTTTTTTTTAAACAAATGATTTATTTACTTCTGTTTTACATCATTCATTTCCACCAGATTTTGAGTTACAATCATTTTCCCTCCCATTATTCCCCTACCCCACCTCCCAGAATAGCAGTCCCACAAGATATCACTTCCTCCAATCTGCTCTCTCCCATACCTTCTCCCATACCCCCTTTGGCTTTTCCATTAGAGGAAGGTGAATCTTTGTGTCCCAATGCCTGCACATCTTATCTCCCAATTATAAGCAGAAGAGTATTAATAATAGTATTTATATATATTTGAAACATTTAATCTTAAGACCTCGAATTTCAGATCCATTTCCTTCCTCCCTTGTCACCCATTCCCTCTTGGGAGATAAGTAATTCAGTATATGTTCTACATGTCTAGCTATGGAAAACATTATCATAGTAGATATATTGTACAAGGCTGGTTATAATTCCCTCCCACTCATCCCCCCCCCCCCACCTGGTCCATTCCCTACATGATCCTGTCCCTCTTCTATAGTGGGTACTTCCAACCTCCCCTCCCCCAAGGATGCCCTCCCATCCATCATCCCTCCTCTCATCCCCCTTCCCCCTATTCTGCTGCAGGTTGAGATATCCCATTTAGTATGTATGTCATTCTCTCCCTGAACCAAATTCAATGAGAATGTAGATTTGCCTTTTTTCCCCCTTCCTATTCTCCCCCTCCCTTGCAACCACTTCCCCTTGCTTCTTCTACATGAGATAGTTTACCCTACCCTGTCTATCCCCATCTCCTCTTGCCACTTTCCTCTCTCACCTCATAATTTCATCCCTTGAGTATTCTCCCTTCCCAACAAATTCAACCTATGCCCTCTATCCATATATAACTGTAACCATATACACACACATTCACATATGTATTCATATGACCACACCCCCTTCTTCCATTATTTTCATAGTGAGAAAGATATCATCAGTCACAGTTATTGCTTTTCCATATAGGAATGTAAATAGTTCAACTTTGATAAGTTCCTTTGATTTCTTTTCCCTGATTACCTTCTCAGGCATCTCTTCCTTCTTGTGTCTGGATGTCAAATTTTCTATTCAATTCTGGTTTTTTCCTCAAGAATGCTTGAAAGTCCTCTATTCCACTGAATGACCATATTTTCCCCTGAAACAAAATACTCAGTTTTGCAAGGTAGGCGACCCTTGGGTTCATTCTCAGTTCTTTTGCCCTCTGGAATATCATATTCCATGCCCTTAGATCCCTCAGTGTAGAAGCTGCCAGGTCCTGGGCTATTCTGATTGTGTTTCCACAATATTGAAATTGTTTCTTCCTGGCTGCTTGGAGTATTTTCTCCTTGATCTGGGGATTCTGGAACCTGGCTATAATATTCCTGGGAGTTTTCTTTTTGGGATCTTTTTCAGGAGGTGATCTGTGGATTCTTTCAACCTCTATTTTGCCCTCTGGATCTAAAACATCAGGGCAGTTTTCCTTGAGAATTTCTTGAAGGGTGATTTCTAGGTTCTTTCTTTGATCATGGCTTTCAGGTAGTCCAATAATTTTTAAATTGTCTCTCCTGGATCTATTTTCCAGGTCAGTGGTTTTTCCCATGAGATATTTCACATTGCCTTCTAATCTTTCATTTGTTTGGATCTGCTTAACAGCATCTTGATTTCTCATAAAGTCATTAGCTTCCATTTGCTCCAGTCTAACTCTGAAGGAATGAATCTCCTCAGTGAACTTTTGAGATTCTTTTTCCATCTGGCAAATTCGACTTTTTAAGGCATTCTTCTCCTCATTGCCCTTTGGGCCTCCTTTGCCATTTGAGTTAGTCTATTTTTTAAGGTGTTGTTTTCCTCAGTCAGGCTGTTGACCCTCATTTCATACTTTTCCTGCATCCTTCTCATTTCTCTTTCCAATATTTCCTCCACTTCTCTTATTTGATTTTTAAAGTCTTTCTTAAGGTCCTCTATGGCCTGCAACCCGCTCATGTTTTCCCCTAGGGCTTTTGGAGCAGGACTTCTGACCTCACAGTCGTTTTCCCACTCTAAGCCCCCAAAATAGGAGTCTAGGTTTGCATTTTTCTGTTTCCTTTGCCTTGGCATGTTGCCACTTGATTACCTGACTTTTGGGCTTGTTACCACACTATCGCTTTAAGGCCAGATAGCGGAATTTTTGTCCCGAACGTGTGGGGGGCAACTTCCGTTTCTGGCAAGCTGTAAACCCACCCACAACTTCCACCCTAGATCACAATCCAGATCCAGGGAGGTTAAAGCAAGAGCGATTACCCCCCAAGACTGATCGCTGGATCTCCCTACAATGAACTGCAGGCCAAGAGCTGGAGCTGCCTCTGAAAACTACAAAATGTCGAGTCTCCTCAGCGGCTTCTAGCCCCCAGGGGAGGGAGCCGACGCATTCCCCCAAATACAGGTCCCAAAGTCCATAGGCCACTAACCTCTTACTTTGTCCTAGGCATGTCTGTGTTGATAATTCTGGAGTCTCCACAGCTGCTGGTGTTCTGGGGTTCCTCCAGCCGGTTGCTGGCCCTGCCGCCCTGGCGCTAAAACCTCGGCTCATGTGGACCTGGGCTCTGCTCGACTCCGCTTCCTGCGCTCTGCGAGTTGCGCGCTGCCGGCTCCCAGACTGCTGTGCTGGTCCTTCCTGCAGGGCTGCTGGGCTGTTCTCAGCAGGAGGTTAGCTTCTCTGTGTCGTTCTGTGGGTGCTGGGGCTCCAGAAGTTGTTCAGAGTCCGCTTTTACATAGTTTTGGAGGAATCTGGGGGCAGAGTGGCTTGGATGAGCTGTTTCTACTCTGCCATCTTGGCTCTGCCCACCCCCACTAGTATAGTTTTGTTATCAATTTCTTCCTCTAATTCCTTTAACTTCTCCTCTAGGAATTTGGATGCTATACCACTTGGTGCATATATATTAAGTAGTGATATTGCTTCATTCTCGATGGTGCCTTTTAGTAGGATATAGTTTCCTTCCTTATCTCTTTTAATTAGATCTATTTTTGCTTTTGCTTTATCTGGGATAAGTATTGCTACCCTTGCTTTTTTTACTTTAGCTGAGGCATAATAAATTTTACTCCAACCCTTTACCTTTACCCTGTGGGTATCCCTTTGTTTCAAATGTGTTTCTTGTAGACAGCATATTGTAG